>JAOPJW010003715.1:15699241-15709853 GCA_027122535.1 Octopus maya | reverse complement strand
CGCTCGGTAGTGAAGTGAAAGCACGTTATAAAAATAAAACTAATGAACAATAATAATAATAATAATAATAATAATAACAATAATCCAAAGGAGTTTAATCAGAATGCACATTGTGTCAGGGACATAGAAGAATGCCCACCTCAAATATCAAGAATGGCAGGATATCATAAATGAAAAAGTGAAAGTGGCACTCGCCAAGTCAAATAAAGAGAAATTCCCAGGTATAGATAAAATTCCAAATTTTTGGCTAAGCTCTTTAATGCGCACTCACCACAGCTTAGCCGTAGCACTCAATGATGTCATGTCCAACCCTTCGAGAACCCCAAAGTGACTTACAGGTGGGATTACATATCTCTTACCAAAAACAGAAGAAACTACTAACCCTCCAAAATACCGACCCATAACATGCCTCACTACCATATATAAATTATTAACATTTATAACAGCGAATAGAGCGTATGAATTCTTGGACAATAGGAAGTTATTACCAGTGGAACAAAAGGTATGTAAAAGGAGTTCATATGAAAGTAAGGACCAATTACTGATTGATGAAATGGTCATTGAAATTTTCAAATCCAAACACAGAACCTTAGCGCCACTTGGATAGATTGCAAGAAGGCTCTTGACAGTGCCCTCCATGCATGGATCATCAAGGCCCAGGAAATTTACAAGATAGCTCCAACAATTGTGAACTTTTTAAAAGTAATCATGAATTCGTGAAGAACCACCCTCATTTTAAACCTTATACAATGATATACCACCTCGCCAGACATCAATATTGCCTGTGGTATCTTTGACGGTGACTTATTATCACCATTACTATTCTGCCTCGCCCTATTCCTTTTATCCATGCAACTGAATAATGCTAAGAGAAGGTATAAGATCTTTCACCAGAAAATTAATTATCTACTCTATATGGATAATCTGAAACAGTTTGCCAAAAACGGCAAAGAATTAGAAGAGCTCTTGAATATTTTCAAAGAATTCAGCTTTGATATAGGTATGGAATTCGGACTTGATAAATATACAAAGGCTACTTTCAAGGCAGTGAAGTTCATAAAGGCAGAAAACATAGAACATAGCTAATCGAAACCTAGACCAATCCGAAGTATACAGATATCTGGGAACCAATGAAGGTGATGGTATCCAGCACTCTAAAATGAAAGAGAAAATCCGCAAGGAATGCTACCGAAAGGTAAGAACGGTCTTAAACTCAGAATTAAATGCTGCTAACAGAATTAATGTGATCAATTCTTTGGTCACACCAGCAACTACATATAGCTTCGGTCTCACTGACATGCAGAATATGGATGGAAAGATCAGTAAAATCCTTACAAAGTACCGAATGCACCATCCAACATTAGATGCAGACAGGATTTATTTCCTAAGGAAAATAAGTGGAAGAGGCCTGATACAGCTCGAACAATCTTTCAAATCAGCAATAATAGGCCTTTAAACGTATCTTAATACAACAAGTGATGTGCTCTTACGAACTGCACTGAAGCATGAAGATTCCAAGCAAGCTTCAATCATAAAGCTTAGTAAGAAATTTTAAAAGTCTCTTGACCTACAAGTTAACAATAAAAATTGCTAAAGACACCCAAATACTTACAGACCTACTATTGCATCTCCTGATTTAGAAATTAACAATCAGAAAGACCAATAAGATCCAAATAGTGACAAACCTATCACTGATGCAAAAACATCAAGCAAAAAGCAAAGAAGGTTTGCATGAATAATATCGAAGACAACTGGAAAGGCAAACTCCTGCATGGAAAATACCCTAACCGCCTGTCCAAACCAGATATTGATCAAGACCTGACACACCCCTTTCAGACCTGTCCTTTGTAGACACAAAGGACAGATCTGAAAGGGGAAACAGAAAGTTTTGTTAGTGCAGCACAAGATCAGAGCTTATCTACCAGAAACTACCATGCAAACGTCCTAAAAGATGGATCTGACACCATGTGCAGAATTTGCGGAAAATTCAGCATGACCGCAGCCACCTGGCTGAAACACATAAATAAATAAATAAATTGATTATGTTGTTTCTGACTACCCAGTCTTCACTGAAAAGGAGTACCTCATAAGACATGACAGACTAGGGCAGTATATCCACTGGAATGCTTGTAAATACTACAGAATTAGATCCTATGATAAGTGGTACAGGCACCATCCAGAGGATGTAGTAAATGGTTGGAGCGTCGCCATCCTTTGAAACTTTCCAATACAAACAGACAGAAAAAGTACTACAATCGACCAGACATTGTGATCAAGGACTACTACAGAGGAACTTGTCTGTTAATAGATATGTCTGTTCTATAAGATCAACATGTCTCAAGAAAGGAATACGAAAAGCTTTCTCACTATAAAAATATGCAAATTGAAATCACAAAAATGTGGAAGCTTAGTACTACGATAATACCAATAGTAATTGGTGTGTTGGGAATGATAAAAAAGAAAGGTGAGAAGTATATTAAACAACTCCCTGGTAACTCCAACCTCCGTGAATTACAAAAGATAACCTTGATGGATATAGCCCATATACTACGGAAATGCACTCTCCATCTAAAATGGAATCAATTTGGTGATAATTTTAACATGCATAGCAAAACAAAAGTGCCCTTGCTACTCTTGGCTTCCACTATTTGTTGTTGATGATTGCCCCCGTAAACGCTTTCTTAACTAATCCTCTAATCCGGTTTCTGTAAGCTTGGCATGCTGGGAGTGACGCATTTACCTTCCAGTAACCAGGTTTCTGCCTTCTAAGCCTATCTAGGTCGACCGTACAGATAAAAAATTTGTGGTGTGTCACCGACCAGTTTGAAAAGTGAACAACTTTACTATCTTTATTTACTGGCCTACAGAATTCCCTGTCTAGATACAACATGATTCGTCCATGTCCACATTGGCACATCCAGGAAATCTAGTCGATACCTGTCAGACAGCTGGAACTGTTTGAGCATGTTTTCAAAGATTTTACGACAGAGTTCAAATGTGGCTCTAAGACGGCGCTCCAGTCACCCACTAACACTAAAATTCGTAATGTTCCCAGGAAAACTTCCAAACGTCTGAAGAAATCCGGCTGTCCTACTCCTATCGGAGAATGAACAGCCACCAGTCTGAAGAAACCCCGCCGTCACTACTGTTCACATTCAGAAACACCAATTTAGTTCTGTATCCTGTTAGATAGTCCTTATCTTGACATCCCGGCCTCTCCGGATCAACACCACTGTTCCATCTTCCATTCCTGATTGACATGGAGATAAATATATCTTGTATCCAACGAAAATGGGCATCAAAGCTTGTTGGTCGGAGAGTCTGGTTTCACTGATGAGTAGAGGATCTTGTTTCCAAGGTAACCCCAGGCCACGTGCTTTTATACTGCTTACACTAAGCAGGGTCATGTTAGATCAAAGTATAGAAGCTGAAACATAAGCAAAAACCACTCGACGTTGATCGCTCAGTTTTCTAAAATTGTGGACAAACCACCAGGAAAGCACTCTCTATTGTCTTAAAAATTGAAATAACACTTTAGATATTCTCATAGATAAAATGTTTGGAATATTGTGGTCATACACCTTACCCGTTTAGGGCTAACTTTGGGACAACGCAACAATAATAATAACGTCAACAACAACGACGTCAGCAACAACAACAAAGCAAAAATTACAACTAGATAAAACCAGTTTTGAAAGATATTCTCCAAAGTTTTTAATTATAATGTTGATGTTTCTTGTTATATATGTTGTCTGAGGCTTGTTTTCGTGATAACGTTCTAAAATCTCTAATGTAGTCACGTGATTATCATATTCAACACTTCTTGGCAAGTGAATAAAATTAATGATGATAACAACTGTAACAACAATAACTATCAGTATCAAAATATAATAATTAGCTGAGCCATAGATATTCTACGGATATTTTGAAGCTTATAGAGCAACACGAAATACACACTTTTTCTTGAAACTGTAGTTTATTCCTGAAATACACGATTCTTGAGATGGTATAAAACAACGGAATTTTATGTGAAAATGAATAGGTTAAACGAATAAGTGATGAATGTGTGCTTGACTACTAATATGGCCATATATCAATTATGTTATTACAATGTGAAGATGGTTATAATGTATGTCGTCACAGCATATAAGATATATGCCGTGGTGGAAGAGCTTATGTGTTCCTATGGTTCTGAGAGCGATACTGTCTGGAGTCTTAGACTCCTGGTAGGGCAAGCCATGGCGGCAAGGTCGAAGATGAGGTCCCAGACTAAACACGACCAAACACCAACATCAAGACCCCAACGGCGAAGCAAGCAGAGGAGGGCAATCTCAAGTCCCCAATGATTGACTCTGGCGGAAGAGGGCCACGCCTGGCGGGTAGGTGTGACAAAGGCAGATAGACTCCGGCAGTTCGCTGCAACCAGCCCCAACAAGATTGCACATCTCAATTCTTAAGCCGCAGTGGAGAAGTTCCTGGCCAAGTGCGCAGCCACGGTCACCTCAAACAATTTACTCAGCGATTGAGTAACGCGAGCGCAGGAGCTTTACCATCACAGACCAACACAGCCATCACAGACTCGTCCCAAATGCTGTCAGCGACCGCCTGATTACTGTTCGGAACCCGCTCATACGGGACAGATCCCTTATGCTGATCTCTGTGCATGCCCCCACCTCACATCTTAAAATGACTTTGATGTTTCGTTTATCTACCTGCTGGACCGCACCATCCATACAGTCCCCGCACATGACAAACTAGTCGTGTTAAGGGACTTTAACAGCAGAGTCGGCAGTGACCATTGTCTGTGGAACGGCATTCTTGGTCATCACGGCACTGGGAAATGCAGCGCCAATGGCCAGCTCCTCCTGGTCCTTTGCGCCGAGCATGAACTCGTCATCACCAACTCCCTATTTTGTTTCCCTATTCGACAAAAGACAACCTGGAAATATCCACGGTCTAACATTGGCACATCCTCGACTACGTTCTGACAAGAACCAGGAACAGACGAAATGTACGCATCGCCCGCTCCATGCCTGGTGCAGATGGCTGCTAGACGGATCACTGACTTCATATTTCTCGCCTTGACATCATGATCCACCGTCCACGAAAGCAGGTTTCAGCAAATATCCCTTGCTGACGCTTCGACTACGCCAAACTCCTGAACTCACAGGCATCCCAAGACTTCAGGGAATCCATTGAGAGACACCAGGTGGATCTCTCAGAGCCGACCTCAATTGAGGATCGCTGGATCAGCCGTTGTGAAGCCAAAACATCCAACAGCTCCCCATCTAGAGCATGACCCTCGAGAGACAGGGGTGTGCTGTATGTCCAGAGACGGAGAACTTGCAAACGGAACAAGACCCAGAGGAGGTCCAAAATTCTATTTTAAAGACCAGCTCAAACGGACCCTAGCTCAAACTAATATCTAGCCATCCTCGTGGGAACAGATTACTATGGATAGGACAGCCTGGAGGACTGCTATCCGCAATGGAGCCAGCTCCTTCGAGCAGAACAGACAACAGAATGAAGAGGTAAAACGCAGAAGAAAGAAGCGTCTTCAACATCCCCGACCTGCACCAACCATCCTGTGCGAATTCTGCCCATGACTCTTTTACCACTGACTTGGACTCCAAAGTCACACTCGACACAAACATCTGCCGAGGAAACTGGATAGAAACTGACAAACCTAATGCTCGGATACGAACTGGAGCGTATGATAACCTCATGAGTTGTTTATAAATGCAGTAAAATATTTCTCTAATTTTATTGTATGATAGTTGTTAACTTCATATCTGTGACAACAAAAGAGAAAGACAAAATGAAAGGAATGTATGTAACTATGAGACAATAAACACTTTAATTTCGTATTCTGACACAGTTTCTGTATGTCCAGAGACGATTAACCCAAAGTGAAGGGAAGAGTAAGAATTGTATTGACAAGCAGAGAGTATAAGCAGTGTTGTCTCTTTCCTCTCCATCGGAACGAGTAGTGCTCAGGAATCAGAGACACAGACAAAGAGACTGAAAACTATTTGGCTTGGGTGTTTATAACTTGCGGATAACTGAATTAGGTCAGCTAAAACAATAGGGTTCTTCGGCCTTAATCAGATTTGACTTGTGAATACCCTAACAAGGTCTGAGAGATTAGCCCATTGTCATTAATCACTGAGAGTAAAAAGGTTAAGGCAATTAGTTGAGGTTTTGTTTACGACGTGGCAAATGTAGATTCGGTTTCGAATCCTAGCTTAGCTATTCTGTAGCTGTTCGCAACAGTTTGTACTGAAGGTACAGTTTTATGACAAAACATATTTTAAACCTATATTCTTTGCTCTATACTTGTCATTCTTCTACTTTGAGAAGTGTTCTCTATTACTTTTCCTTTTACCTCACGAAGTGAACAATGTTAACTATAAACCGAAATCAAAAATATAATCTACGGTACAACTCGGTAAAGGCTTAACAAATATTCAAATGTTGTATTGCATCCTTATTTTCATATCAG
The DNA here is from genome assembly GCA_027122535.1 of Octopus maya. Taxonomy (NCBI): domain Eukaryota; kingdom Metazoa; phylum Mollusca; class Cephalopoda; order Octopoda; family Octopodidae; genus Octopus; species Octopus maya. Next base: position 15,703,351 of record JAOPJW010003715.1, on the reverse strand, counting down.
TGAAGAGATCATATAGGTACACTTGGACCTATTTGTTCCAGTGAGCGAAATAGTGTAAGTGCCCCACTGATCTGTGTAATAATAATAATAATAATAATAATAATAATAAAGTGATTTAAGTGAGGAATATCAGACGATTTTAGACGAATTGCAGGAACTGATGAGTAAAAAGTAACAAAAAGATTGCCCGCATTAAAAGGTACCAACAGAAGGAAGCTGCTAGATATGGCATGAAAAGTAGATTCTATTATCAGTAGAATAAATGCTAAAAATATAGATGACACTAACTTATTGATCAAAGCAGGAGTGGTAGTACTTGCTAGAAGTTTAGATATTCTACAAGAAAAGATTAGAAAAGAGTAAATGTGGAAAAGGAGACGACAAAATAAAGTGAATACTTTAAGACAAGATCTGAATAGAGTAGAAGTCTGGAAACTGAACAAGCAAGGAAACAAGATTTAAAACTTCTCTTGAGAAAAGATACATATTAAAGAGACAATTTGGGACGGCCATAGAAGAGTTGAAACAGCGTATCGCAGCAGTAGCAGGCAAGCTTCCCAGATATCAGAAAAGAATATAGTAGTATCAACAGAATAGATTATTTGAGACAGACTAGAGGAGATTTCATAACCAAAGAAACAGTGGAAAAGAAAGTACTGAAGATGAGAAACCTAATGCAGAAGAAGCTAAAAAGTCCTGGAGTAATATCTGAGATAAGCCAGTCAATCATAATGGAGATGCAGTATGATTAAAGAAAGCGAAAAAACTAGTGTGAGAAGCAACCAGATCTAGAACTAACAAGTGCATTAATATATGGAAGGCTGAGGGAACAACTTCAGGATTGCCTTAATGGAGGAATTATACCAGATTGGATGACTAGAAGGTGAACTCCTTATGAAAAACAAAAGTAAGGGTAATACAGCTAGCAATTATAGACCAATCACTTGTTTACCATTACTGTGGAAGATGTTAATAGGAATACTTTCAGATAGCATTTACGAGCACCTTCACAACCAGAATTTACTGCCAGAAGAACAGAAAGGTTGCAGGAAGAAGGCAAGAGGAATGCATGACCTATTATAAATAAACAAAGCAGTTCTAAATGAAGTAAAAGCCAGAAAGAAAAAATCTAATTGCATGGATAGAGTGTAAGAAGGCCAATGACATGATCCTACACTTACGGATAAGTGAATGTTTGAGTATATTCTGTACAGTAGGCAACATAAGAAAATTAATTAGCTCTAGCATGAAGAAATGGGATGTAGAGCTCTACTCAGGTGACAAAGTCTTAGGGAAAATTGATATCAAGAGAGGAATTTTCCAAAGAGATTCGTTATTTTCTTTAATATTTGTCTTATGCTTGATCCCCTTCAGTTTAGTATTAAAGAAGGCAAATGCAGGGTATCGGTTTAGAAATAGTAAAGGAAAAATTAACCATTTGCTCTACACGGATAATCTGAAGCTTTTTAGTAAGATTGACAAAGAGATAGATTTCTTGACGCAGACTCTTCAGCGAAGATACAGGTATGGAATTTGGCATGGATAAGTGTGCAATATTAGTCATGAAAAGGAGAGAGGTGGTCAAAAATGAAGACATCCAGTTACCAGATAGCCAGACATTAAAATCATTGATAGAAGGTGAGAGTTATAAATATTTAGGAGTATCAGAATCTGAGAGTTCTAACTATAGAAATGAAAACGAAAATTGAGAAGGAAGTCATCAGAAGGGTGAAGAAGCTAATGAAATATAGCTAAATGGTCCGAAACTAGAGAAGCCTGTAAATACTTGGGCAGTAGAATTAACTAGATTAGCAAATATAGCCATCTACGGTGGAGGCATAAAATGAGAGAGGGAGGTCATAACAGCAGTGTGCATTGAGAAATGTGTAAATGAAGTTGATAGATTACTGGGTGAGGTCTAACAGAAATCACATTATTGTTGGTGATACAGCATTCTATTGTAACTATATGACATGTGTTTGCAACTAAGTGACATGTGATGACGATTCACTCCCGGACTGAAATAGGCTCCCAGCCTCTGTAATATGATTGGTTATGTGGACCACTCCTAACGAAAGCCAGAACTTCCTTTGACCACTACATAAAAAAGTATTAAGAAAAAAATATTATTTAGATGTACTCTTATTTTAGTTGTTTACACTATTTTACGCTTGTTTATACTCTTATACATTCAAAGTTCACAAATTTCCTTATTTAAATTATGAATCATATCGCTTTCGATAATATCAACATGATTACAAAATTTCTTTGTAGATGATATTTTCTGTTTAGTCGACGCTAATTTTCAGATTTCTGGAGTCCGTTGCTCTACTCATAGTGACATATAACTGGCCCTGTATAAATATCGGAGTGGATAAAAATACACCTACACGATCTAACGTCTGAACCTGTGCCTTGTTTGCTGTGAATGCGCAAGCGGAATCTTTAGGGTTGCAAAAATCAAACTAAGACATACCTCTCACTGTTCTGTGCGAATAATGTCTGGATGTTCTGGTACCACGGGTTATTTTGACTGACACAACTGAGATGTAAACGACAGCCGCTTTGATTGACCATTTCTAATTCTGCTCGAAACTAACACACTTCAATAACCACGAAATAATTATACTTTCTGGCTTTTTAATGCTAAAAATCTTCCTAATGACCGTCTTTGTAATGTGTCACTTTCCTGTGTTTTCTTTTTTTTGTTTTTTTTGCGTGGAGGAGTCCGTGTCTTGTATGTTTTCTTCTGGTGTTGTTTGTTCTGGTTCTCTTGTAGTTGTTGTTGCTCCTGCTACTGTAGCTTCCGTCACTGCTCTAGTGCTACTCCCACTGCCACCTTTACTGTAGCACCTGCTTGTTTTGTCTCCTTGATTTCGATTTCTGTTTCTATTTCCCTGCCCCTGCCTTTCTGTCGTTGCTCTTGTAGTTTTTGTTGAATCATGGGTTGTGGTGCTTTCGTTTGGACATTTCTTTCTGCCCTTCTGTTCTTGTTCAGTAAGAAGAAAAATTGTAAATGGCCCGTTGAACCAGCATCGTGGCACCTCGACCTTTTGCCCTCCACCTTCAGCCTTAGTTCTACTCCATTCGAGAGGGAAATCAGGTCTGGGTCTTTCTCTAACTGTCGGGCTTCACGTGGAGAAGAATTTCCAATGCCGTCCCAATTCTCCCCACTCGTTCTTTTAACATCCACAAGATTCTCTTCCCTGTCCGTACAAATACATTCGAGAATCCAGCATAAATTCAGGCCTGATGGGACTCCAGGTATCGTAATTTGTACCGTCCTTCTTCACATGTACATTGGGAAGAGGGTGATTTCCTTGGTGCGACGCGTAGTCACCGAGTTCCGTATCGCCTGTCCCTCTGCCATATGTCTTACAAGACTTTTTCCACCTGGTCACGTTAAGTATTTTCGAGTTTCCTTGTCTTTGTGTGCATGCACCTGTACACAACTGTCCGTTTGGCTGTTGCTTCAAGCACGTCGCTTGGAGGTGTCAGTTCTACCCTCCTTCCATTCATTTTCATATATTTTGCTACCTTGTTTAGTTTTTCTATCCTGTTCTTCAATGAGACGTTGACCAATTCCTTAGCTGCCGCGATATTTGCAAGAGTCTCTTTCCTGTCGCCTACTCCATTTTTGTTCGACTCTTCGTAATTGTTGTCAATTTGTTCTTTGTGCTATTAAATTTCCATGTTGTGAGGAAGACTTTACTTTTTCCTTCCTCTCACCTGCTTTCTTCTTCTTCTTCTTCTTCTTCTTCTTCTTCTTCTTCTTCCTGTTGTTTACTGTCAATCATGGTGGAGAGGACGGGGAAGTCCTCGTGCAAATTGCGGTACCACCTTCTTTCCTCACTCCTACTTTTCGTCGCCATCTTCAGTGTTTACATTCTTCGAAGCAAATTTCCGAAGAGATTTGAAAACAAAAAAGGTTTGTATCACCCCAAAAATAGGGTCTTGGTTATTAAACGTCAGTCCCCACTCCCCGCTCCCAAAGGGTAAGTGTCTTGCAAAACGATTCCAACAGCAAAATACAGTATAGGACCATTTAGAACAAGTGAATTAGTCATTAACTTACACAGCTCCAAAAACAGACGTCCAGATATGGCGATA
>JAOPJW010003715.1:15451126-15468453 GCA_027122535.1 Octopus maya | reverse complement strand
ACACTCTCTGAGTGGTTGGCGTTAGGAAGGGCATCCAGCTGTAGAAACTCTGCCAAATCAGATTGGGGCCTGGTGTAGCCGTCTGGTTTCACCAGTCCTCAGTCAAATCGTCCAACCCATACTAGCATGGAAAGTGGACATTAAACGATGATGATGATGTTAAGGCAGCATTGTGAGCACGCCAGAAAAATGCTTAACAGCATTTCGTTCATGTTTGAGTCTAAATTCCACTGAGGTTGACCTTGCCTTTCACCTTTTCAGGGTCAATAAGATAAGTACCAGTTGAGCACTAGGGTAGATGTAATTGACTTACACTCTTCCTCAAAATTGCTAGCCTTATGCCAAAATTTGAAATCATTATATAATCCTGTTGCTAACAAATGTGTGGTATGCACATTAATCAGCCTGTTATATCTATGTTCTAGCTTTCATCTGATTTAAATAGCAAATTGCTATAAATTTTCTTTGTAGGCAGTGAATGAAGGAATACTTGTCCTTTGGTGATCAACTAAACATTAAACATAGGACAATTTCTTTATCTTTCTCTGTATGAAGGAGATTGAAAGATGTCTAAAATTCCACAGGGTTAAGTTTTAAAATTATAGTTTTACTTTAAATTTATCATAGGGTTTCTAATATATGTTGCCTGGCAAAGTCAAGTTAATATTTGTGTTATATCATTGTATTTCCTAGGTTATAGTGCATGTATATTCTTCTATGTGTATCTTTTATCTTTTGTTTCAGTCACTAGAATTGCGGAATTTTTTTTTTTTAATTTGAATGAATCAACAGTACTTATTTTATCGATCCACTTTGCTGAACCACTAATTTATGAGGATGTAAACACACTAAATCCAGTTTCCAAGCTGTGGTGGGGAACAAAGAGACACAAATTTATTACATATACAATAGGCTTCTTTCAGTTTCCATCTACCAAATCCACTCACAAGGCTTTGATCAGCCCAAGGCTGTAGTAGAAGACACTTATCCAAGGTACCCCGTAGTGGGACTGAATCTGGTACCATGTGATTGGGAAGCTTCTAAATGAAATTGACAAATTTCTTCCTCCTAAAATTGCTGATCTTCTGCCAAAATTTGAAACAATTACCATCATTTACAACTAGGTCTTCAGATTCTGCTTATGTTACATTCACAGAAATAAGCTATGTTAATTACATCAATTATAGAATAAAAAGATTTTGCTTTTAATGCTATAACTGAAATTCTTTGAGTGTAGGACTAACTTGCTGATGCCTAATCAAAAAATATCAGGGCTAGTGCTATAAAAAATGACAACACATATCAATTTGGGATTTAATCACCTTTGAAGTTGTCCCCTTCTGAAAGCACACACTTCATCCAGTGTCGTTTTCTTTGGTGGAAGCATTCCTGAAACTGCATTTTTGGGATAGCGAGCAGCTGTCTCATTAATTTCCTTGACTTCTTGAAATCTTGTTCCTTTCAAGTGGGATTTAATTTTTGAAAGGGGTGAAATCTGGGGAAGGTTGTGCTGGGACAGAAACTGCTGCACAAGATATGATGAATGGGCAGGCAAGTTTTTATAGTGGAGTTACCCCCCCCCCTGGATACATACAATTCTGTCCTGTTCCAACAAACAACATCCTACAAACTGAACTGTAACTACGTCATTCGACAACCCACACACACTCATTCAACAGTCTTTCTGAACAGCTGTATGCACATCCGCTATGTTTTCATCAGTTCTGCTGGTTGTGGGTCTCCCAGAACGTATGTTATGGCCAGCATTTTGTTGGCCATCTTGGAAATGTGAGCCACTCATATACTTACTGCATATTTCCATAGGTCTCTGTGTAGGTATCAACAAGTTTTTGGCAAAATTTGATGCAAATTTTCAGCCACAGTCACTAATGGAATCTGTGCTGTGGCATGACAACCACACTCTACATGTTTCACTTCCAAGCACAGCTATAAATGATGGAAATAGGTGAGAATGTTATAACTTAGTGTGCATAGACAACAGAGTTCAAAGTCAATTTGTACAAAGTAGCTTCACTCTGTTTACTTTAGCTCCTTGTATTCTGAGTTCTTGGTTGGCAGACTTAATGTCATCTAGCTTCACATAACATTCTTGGGTACAGAGCCTATTATGTTGCGTGTATTCCGGTCAAATCACTGGTTTGAGGATAACACATCTACTCATCATCTTGGAAGTCCTTGAAATGATGATTTATACACACAGAGGGTGCAAGGAATATTTGAGGATACTTAATCAGTCTAATGTTATTTTCAAACTGAAACCAATTAAAAGGAATTTACTTCTTTCAGATTCCCTATAGCAGATAAAATACCAACACAAGAAATATAAAAGTTATGCAATCATTGTTGCCACATGTGTGGAACACAGGATTTAGAAATTGCCATCTCTCTAAATGCAGCAAGATCTTTTGTATATACAGATCAGATGTAATTGGAAGCCTCTGATGAGAATGTTTCAATTGTATCAAAGAGAAAAAAAAAAAACATTCTGGCCATTCAGACACAATAACTCTTCCAAACAGGTTCAAAATACTATTGATGATGATGCTGGAAAACTCAAAGAGGGCCTAAATCAGGAGTGGACTATCTGCACTGTGTACCGAGGAAACTTAAATTAATGTTTGCAAATACAAAAGTAAAATAAAAAAAAAAAAAAAAAAAAAAAAAAAACCTAGCTTAAAAACCCCCATGGACATAGTATACTTTGGTTTTTCTCTCAAAGAAAAACTTTGATCAAGGTACCCCAGGGTGATGTACACTAAGTTTCCAGCAAGTGTGATGATTTTAAGACTGGTGAGTAACAAAGATTATGTCATGCCACCTCACATCTTTCCACAGGGTCTTAGAATTAATGCTGCAGAATATACTAAGGTGTCCATTGTTAAGCCCTGGATGTATGAAGTACATCGTGGAAGGCTGAATGTTTCAAAAAGACTCAGCACCTTACAAAGCTCATGTATCTCAAGAATGGATGTCAAGACACTTTCTGCGATTATGCAAAATAAAAACTTGTGGCCTCAAAACTCACCATATTCAAATCTCATGATTACAACGTTTAGAGCATTGTTGAAAAGGAGGTTAATTTATATCCTAACACTACATGAGCTCGGTGATATACGGAATAAATGATGACCATTTTGTGCAGGCATCAATGGTTATGGTCCCACATTCAAAGAGACTTCCTATCAAGAGAATGAGTATAGATTTTTATTGAAATACATCTGATTTTTGCTAGATTACTGTAAAAACCCATGTAATTTACACTTTTTTCGCAAAAATAAAAATAAACTTCAGGTGGGTGTGTAAATTACATGAGTAGATCATTTCCAGAATTGTTTGAAATTTTTATTTGTTGAGAAAAAACGTACAAAACGTAAACATTCATACCAGAAGTTGACTCATTTAATGTCAGTTTTTATGGAAAATATAATGAAGTTGACTTTTATTTATGCTGGACGGTATAATGCTTGCTTTTTCTGTATAAATTTACTAAAACCATTAAATGGTTAACTACTTTTTGAAGTCTGACGTTCATGCTGGTAAACACAGTCCAGGCCATATTTTACATTGCTCAGAGGTTCTACCTATAACAATGGAGCACCATTGACATACAATCAAGATTATCTATATCACTATGTATGTTTTTATTTTTGTCTGTTTATTACTAGGCAGTTTTGTCATACTGTTTACACCAATTTCGAACATTGGTTTCATTAACATTAAAATACCTTCTGGCAGCTCTACTGTCATGTTCAACACATTTAATTTCTCCTTTACATTAAACAATGCATAAGTTCTGCCCATACTGACAATAATGGTAATGACAAATTTTAAAGTTTGGTTAACATTTTATGAGTGTGAAGGGGATTAAAATTTCGATATTCTGTATCAAAGGTTCCAGCAAGAATAGGCAGAAAAGAATTCTGTTTACATAATCAGTTTGATCGGTCACCTTCCTCTGTCAGTTGAATAGAGTGTCATTCAAGTTGATATTTATTGGTAATTGCAACACCTGTGTGTATATATCAGCTTTGTTTTTGTTAGTAATTCTTAACAACTTTTCCTGTGATCATGATTTGAGAAGATATACAGCAGTATGCTAAAGATCAGACATAATCTCTTGTGGGCACGAAATGTAAAACAAAGTTTATTACAAACAACACAAACATTTTGTAATTTAATAACTTTCAATGTGATACCTGTTAAACAGAAACTATTTTTATTTATTGAACATTTAATAAAATCTAATCATAAGTGAAGTGATGCTAAATACAACTAAAACCTTTTCCCCCTGGCTATATTGGCAATTCTGAAAACTTTTGAGTGTGAATTTTACACGAGTAGAAGCTTTAACAAATATCCTGAAAATTACCTGCGTAAATTACACAGGTGTGCAAATTACATGAGTTTTATTCATTGAGTCTGTAACATCAGCCATTCGGTTTCTTCTTCGCACGCACCTGCACGCCGTTGCTCATGCAGTTTGGTTGACCTAGTCGCACATGCTTTCCGCGCTCGCTCGCAGGTTTCCTCGTTTTTCGTTTGTCTTTTCACAAAAGCTTCAGGTTGTTTACAGAGCTGACACCATTGACAAGAGCAATGCACACAGATGAAGAAGTTCAAAGTGGAAACCAGGATACTTGAACTTTTTCAATCAAGATTCAAGAGTTGGATAGTACCATTACATAGAGGAAGGGTTACTCTCCCAACACATACGATCTTAATGCAATATGTCAGTTACACATACTTTTGCATTACTTCTGGTACAAACCCTGTGATGAAAGTTTCTCAATTCACTATATTTAACATGTTTGTGTTAAAAAATGTTCTGGCATGAAATGACTCAGATGCAATAGCAAATTGCATTTGCTGTGCTGTAGACTGCCCTCCCTCTATATACACACACATGATGTCACAAGCCATTAACAGAGGTGTAAGGTGATAATACTGCACTGGTATGGGTATGTAAGGGATGTGAATTGAAATACACTAAGTGAACAATTACTTTTAAATTGATAAGTTAAGGTATTGAGGACAGGGAAGATGTACAGCAAGATGTACTTGGAAAGATGTATTTAAGTTGGGTGTGAGGATACTGGCATTCAGATGACATGCTGTACCTAACTCATGACAGCTCAAACAGCTACACATTGAATTAACAATGTATATATGACACCTATCTCACATCTACTGAAAAACCAATATAGAAGTTACATTGTGGTTTTCAGATTAAAAAGTTAATTCCTTTGACAATGAAACAAAATGAAATATCACTTAACTGTGTATATAGTATTTCAGGAAAATGTTATGTGCCTATTAGTTTTAGAATTCTTTTAAACATGAGGGGCACAGTAATCCACAATTCATTTTGTATTAGTTCAAACATAAAGGATGGTGGTATGGTTGATGGTAAATATCAGTATGGGGTGGGAAGAGGGCAAAATAAAAGTGGCTTGGGAAAAGGGTGATAAGTGGCAGTACAGGAAGGGTGAAAAGTGGCAGTACAGGAAGGGTGAAAAGTGGCAGTATAATACACCTGTATTCAGGGAGGTGGTGTGCAGGGAGAGAGAGAGAGACAGTAGATAACAGGTGTTAACCCTATCACGCTATGTTTCTAGTACAGTGGGAAAAGCATAAATGTAATCTAACCAAATTTCCATTAAAGTGCAAACCAATACACCTAGAAAAAGAAGATAAAATATTAAAAATAGACAGCCTATTATGTTACAGCTTTGTAGTGAAGTGTGTTTATGACTCATTGTTAATGGTGTACCCAATAGCTACTGTTTATGTTTTCAATCAGATGAAAAAAATAAATTCTTTTGCAATGAAATTAGCATGTGATAAACCCAGCACTTCATCTGGTAAACAAGCAACAAAGTCAGTAGGGTATTAAACTGTAGTTAGGCCTTTTTTCAATAAAAGTTAACGTTTAACAGATTAACTTTTACTTGTTTCAGTCATTAGACTGCAGCCATGCTGGGGCACCGCCTTGGATTTTTAGTCAAATGAATTAACCCCAGTACTCATTCAATCTTTTTTGCCAAACCACTAAGTTACTGGGATGCAGGCACACCAACACCAGTTGTCAAGTGGGACAAACACAGACACACATGATGAGCTTTTTCCAATTTCTGTCTACCAAATCCACTTGCAAGGCTTTGGTTGGCCCGAGGATATAGCAGAAGTCACTTGTCCAAGGTGCCATGCTGTGGGACTGAAAACGAAATCATGTGGTTGGGAAGTAAGCTTCTTACCACAGAGCCACACCTGCACCTTGAGGAAATTATTGATATTTATTCTTCAGATGAAAAGTTTACCCATATGCAAACAATGAGTGATTTAGACAATCAAACTGATGAAAGTGATGAAGAAAGTAGCGATCTGAGTGAACAAACAAGGTGATTGAGAGACAAGCCTATTATTATTCCGTTTATTAGTTTTCCTGCAATGAATACTCAAGTTGCGTATAGAATTATTTATCTTTTTGTTCAGGAGCCCAGGTGGAGGGTAAAATTAGTCACAGGGGCCCAGGTCTGAGAGGGTTAAAGACAAAGTATAGTAGCTCAGAGAAGAGAAAGAGATAACTGGAAGTACAGAAAGAGATGATTGGTGGAAAATAAAATTGGAAGATATCATATTGAGAATGAGGGACAGATTTTAAAAGGAAGTGGTTCAAGGGAAAGGAGGCAGTAACTGGTTGCACAAAAAGGGTGAACTATGTGTAGATTCTACTCTCATGATTACAGTAGCTGAATAATACCAGTTAGAAGAGCAGAGAAACAGGTGTTAGAAAGATGAGAATTGGGGAAGGTTTAAAGAGATATAGATTGAGTGAAGGGTCAGGCCCCAGAGAGTGTACAGACAAAAACATAATGCTTTTAGGACCTCCGTATCGTCAAGATGGACAGGTCTTCTTGAGCACAGCAAATCACCAATCATCTTGGTCCTTTGTCATCTCCTCCATGAGGCTCAATAGCTTGAGATCAGCCTGTTTTGTCCCATGTATGTACAAATGGATAGATTCAAGATAAAACAAGGAAAGGCAGAAAGAGAGAAAAAAGTCAGGTAGAAAGTCAAGAAGAAAGGAAAAAAAAAAACATTATCAAACAATTTTTATTCCCAGTCATCAACACCAAATCTATTAGAAAAAGTTCTTGCTAATTTTGGTATTTGACAGGATGTTGATTCAAATCAAACAAAATAAATTAAAACCACAAAATAAAATGAAAAAAAAAAAACAGAACAGAGGGATAGAAAGAGCAGACAATCCGTCAGATTAATTGCGAAATGTAATAGAAATGTTGAATCTTCCCAATCATAAAATAAATCGAGTCATGTAACTTTTAATAAACTTTATATACATACATTATATGTGTGTGTGCAGGTATATCTATCTATATATACACACACATGCACATATATATTCTTCCAGGTCAGACAACTGCTTGTTTATGTACAAAAACATTGATCATCACATGGCCTGCTTTTTGAGGGAGGAGAAAAGATTTTGTTTTTCTTTCAAATTCTGAAAATTATTTTTCAATACGGCGTAAAGCTTGTTGTTGTTTGGTTTTTGTAAAAGTTTTTTGTAGAACGTATGCATCTGCTGGTTCAATTCTTTTGTAGTAATTCTTCTTTTCTTCAACTATTTCAAATCCAAATTTTTCATAAAACTTTATTGCTCCAACATTGTTCACTTGGACATGTCTGCAAACAGAAAGACACACACCAGAGGTAAGATAGCTACAAAGAAGGAAGTGGGGAGTAATTAAACACTTGAAATGAGTTAGTAATTTCCAGACTATTAACCTGCTCATTAGAACATATAGAGTAGTGATATTTATCTGCACAATGTTTCATTAAGTTTCATCTCAGATTGCCATCAGTTTCGTAGTTCAAATTCAGTTTGGAACAGTAGTCAGGAAAAAAGACATCTATCTGATAATGACTGGATATCAAACCAACCAAAACATTATAAGAGTTCACACTCTAAAGATAAGATTAATAACCTGGCAAAGTATATCTTACTAAAGGTAGTATTGTAACTGAAAGAAAAAAAAAAAAAAAAAGAAAAAACAGTGGCAATGATAATAACTAGCTGGACTCATGAAAAATTCACGGAAAATATAAAAAATGTAAGTATCAGTAAATTGCATACTGGTACCATGAGAAATGTTTCTATATTGTGACAGTTAAAGGCAGCAAGCTGGCAGAATCGTTAGCACGCCGGGCAAAGTGCTTAGTGGCATTTCATGTCTTTACGTTCTGAGTTCAAATTCTGCCGCAGCCGACTTGGCCTTTCATCCTTTCAGGGTTGATAAATGAAGTACCAGTTGCACACTGGGGTCAATCTAAGTGACTGGGCCCTCTCCCACCCAAAATTTCAGGACTTGTGCCTATAGTAGAAAAGTATATTGCAACAGTTACAGAATACAGAAAGGGTAAAACTGATAACTATATAATCCAACCATAATATCTATTACGCAAATGTAAACAGAATTACTATTTAGCCTTAAGATACATCATACATATTCAGAGAACCCTCTCGGTTTAGTGATACAGAACGTTTTTCTTGTATTCTTTTGTTTCAGTCATTTGACAGTCGCCATGCTGGAGCACTCCCCTTTAGTCGAAGAAATTGACCCCTGGACTCATTCCTTGTAAGCCTGGTGCTTATTCTATCAGTCTCTTCTGCTGAACAGCTAAGTTACAGGGATGCAAACACACCAACAGAGACACATTCATATATGTATGTGTCTTTTAGTTTTTGTTTACTTATGCACATCAACAAATGAGCCAATTGAACGACTGTGTGGTTGTTCAATTTGCTAGAAATAACAGCCAAATCTCTCTCATACTATGCTCTTGTTAGTATTAAGGAAAGGGAAAAATAGAATTAATATTTTTGATTTTGTTCAGCTCTATGAATTTAATTTTTTTTTTTTAATGCTTTGACCCATTACATAATACAAGAAACGAGAAAAATCCAGACCAAAACAGAGAAATTGTAACTTAACAAAAAATATAGAAAGAGAAAGAAAAGGTTGTATTCGAAAGCCAAAAGTAGTTTTTTTTTAGAAGACCTAAAACAAATGTGTGTATATGTGTGTGTGTGTGGTTGGGCCTTTAATAGCCAGGGGTCAATTTCAGTTCTCCTTCTCACTTCCTCTCTCCTTTGCACACACATCAAATTTTCCCATTAAGATTGCTGCTGCTTCAGTAGACCAGTATGCATGGGTGTTGAGAAGTAATAATACAACACATAGGTAGTGGTTTCAAATCTCTTCCAGAAATTACAAGAGATCTTAAGCAACAAAATTTTGTTCACCAATTTCTTTCTCTTAAGCGTAACACACACATCAGGTACGTACAAAAAAGAAATTGGCGTATTAATGTTATTATATTGTTGATTCACAGACAATATTAGAGAAGAACATTTTACAACAAAAGGCCTTGTGTATCATAAGCACAACTTCTCCAAATTTACATAAATATTACAGCTGCTTTTTCATGCTGGATGCCTTCCTTGTCATTAATCCTTTTAATCACCTCTCATAACATCATGAACTTAATGGTAAAACCAAGATACACACAAACATTACTTAATATCTATAAGGCAATTTTGTTTGCCTTATCTTGCTCCTTACATGGCAAATTACAACAGGTGTAAAAAATCCTCATTAAAAATACAAACAATGGAACAAAGCTAACCGATGCAATGAAATTAAATTTAATTATATTTGAATGATAATTGAACCAAATTAGTAAGTAAATGTTGACTTGACTAGATCAGTCATACAATGGCACTCCCTAGATTGCCTCAATAATATTGATGCTTTGATATAAAGCAAGAAAGAATACTTACAAGAAAACATTATCAAAGTTTCCATCTTCTTCACAGATTTTTAAAACATGATTCAACATCACTGTGCCTGAAAATGGAAGAAAAAGTTTACAGCTAAAAATATGCTACTAAAATGGTTTAAGGAAAAAAGTACATTTTCAATAATTTATCTCTGAAATTGTATGTACTTGCTATTGATCATTTCTGATCACCACTGAATATCTATTCAACGTGTGGGAGAGGGAGGGCAGAAAGTTTAGAGAAATGCAAGACATTAAAGGAAAAACCTTGAGGGCAGAAATGAAGAGTGTCAAACAATGTGGTAGCAGATAAAGTAACAAAATTTAGAAGAGGATGAAATAAAAATTTATTTAAGGGCTGCAGAGAAAACTAAGAACATAAACCTAAATAATCAAAGAGAGAAACAGGAGTTCAATTTTCTACACTATGAAACAATGTCATCAAAATATGTGCTTCATTAATAGAACATTATAACAAAAAATGTTGCTGTTAAAGGTTGCACATGGAAAGACTAGATACTAAATAGTCAATACAGAAAAGATGTTTTGAATTAAGGGACTAGCTAATTCAGAAAAGATAAGTTTGTTCAGAAGTAACAGATAGAATCTACAATGTTTTGGGTGCTATAGTCAGAGATAATATAAATAGTTCAGTAAAGCATCTCTGGCTAATAACTGCAGAGAGAAAAAAACAAAAGAGTAATCAAAACATCTGAGAGAGTTTACTTCAAAAAAATGGAGTTTAATGAAAGATACTCTAAATCTTCAATATCACTGGTAATCCTTAAAGAAAGAATTTGTAAATAATGTGTATAGCAGGCAAACTAGTTTCATTATTACAATTGCCCCCCCCCCTTTTTTTTTATATCAGTCACTACTGTCCCTGACAAATTAAGTCTAAATGGAAGATAAAGCAACCTTTATCTCCATGGAGGTTGTGTTAGAACACAGAATACTTCATTAGTTACCATAGGAATGCCTTACATATGGACTTGGGGTGCATAAAAGCAGTCGTATTTGTATCATTGATGAGAACTGTCTACTACAACTGCTGAAATTGCCAGATCACATGATTTTGCCCTATGGGCTCCTCATTGACATGTCCAGGTTTTGTCATATGAGCTTGTTGATGGGAGATTCAGCTGTTATGTTGCTGCTGGACATCTATCTGTTACTGAGGAGCCAAAAGTAGAGTGAAATCATATGATCTGGTAATTCTGGCAGTCGTAGCAGATAGTTCTTGTCTGTCAGTGATACAAATACAAGTGTTTTTATGCACCATGAGTTGATATCAGAGGCATTCTGTATTCTAATACAACCCCCACAATAAGTTGGAGATCAAGATTGCCTTCCACAGTAATTTGGAGATCAAGATTGCCTTCCACAGTAATTTGGAGATCAAGATTGCCTTTTGGTATTAATACTGCTTCAGTCACTAATATTTTATCAGTGAGAATATACAAATTTATCAAACTGTTACATTGAGGATCTGCTGTGGATGAAATTAATGAATGGATAGAGCTGGCTAACCTGCACATAACAAATTTAACATGGACTGGGCCATTGCATAACAGCCATCATACACAGACCATAATTAGCACCAGATTTTGGATCCAACTGTAACAAAACAAGATGAGGCTGGAAAAGATTCTTTTGTATATTATTAACAGCTAGGTAAACTGGGGCAATATAAAGTGTACCAACCTAGAAACAATGAAAGGGAGTTCAATATTCTATCCATTCAGCCATCTCACATTTAAAAACATTTACTACAACTGAAAATGGTGAATACAGTATTCAACATTCAGTTGTAATAAATATCATACTAGACATCTTAAACCTAAGTTGTTTTGTCCCAATGAATAAACATTCACACATTCTTGTGATCAGAAAATTGACGATTAGTCACAATCAGTGCTGAACAAGCAAATCTGTAATACACAGTTGCTGAAAATAGGTACCATACTTACATTATGATAAAATGGTTAGAAAGGTATTTTTTCAAGGTGTAAAATGACATTTCCTAATAATACATATCAAAATAGATTTAAAACAACAACAAACAAAACTATTACATATATGCATGTAAAATAAAACATTGTTAGTGCAGTAATTTACAGCCAGATAACATCCCAATACCACTCATCTACAAAGTGAGAACAGCAACTATACTCGGATAGAATGAGTCAAAAGTTAGAAGGCCACAAAACAGCCTAAGCATCAAGGTTTGAATACATTGCATCAGATAAACCACACCATGTTCTAGTGTAGTCTTAAGCCAATATTCTAATTGAATGGTGTCCAGTAGAGTGTACAAACAACTTACCGATTCCCAGCCGTCTGTATGGAAATAAGCAGCCTAAAGTCATTATGTACAATCTGCGCTGTGTTGCAGAGTTATCCACTCGGCAGCACACAGCACCAACGACAATGTCATTGAAATAGGCTTGAAAAGAAGGAAGAAAAAAAATTACTTTAGCATTGAATTACATCAATTGGCATAAATTATACAAGGCAAGTTTAAATATCAATATATAATCTATTGTTAAGTGACAAAGCCTAGTGGATGAATACTGGATAATCAGTTTCACCCTCTTTGGTTCAAATTCACCATTGGGCAGTAAGCATATATCTAAGAAGAGGTAACCAATATTCAGGGAACATAACCTGCAATATAGGCCTCTTAGATTCATTGTTCATTATTTCAATGATATCCACATAAAAAGCACTACTCACCTCGCCTGTGCTTATGCCACATAAAAAGCACCAAGTCCACTCTGCTGAGTGATTGGTGTTAGGAAGGGCATCCAGCTGCAAAAATTCTGCCAAAACAATCACAGAAGTCTGGTGCAGGCTTTGGCTTGGCTGGCTTGTGGTACCGTCCCACCCATGCTAGCATGGAGCATGAATGATGATGAATAGATAGCAAGACAGCAGAACCATTAGAGCTTCAGAAAAATGCCTAATAGTATTTATTCTGGTTCTTTACATTATGAATTCAGGTCCTGCTATGATCAACTTTGCCTTTCCTCCTTTCAGGATTGATAAAATAAAGTACCAGTCAAGCACTGAAGCCAATAGTATCAACCTCTACCCTTCAAAATTGCTGGCCTTTAGAAACTATTATATCAGTGATATAATGATTTATATTATGATAATGCAAATTCCTTACTAAGGAGGTACAAATGAAAAGTAAACAGTTGAATTCACCCAATATATTTCTATAATCCCAAATGAATGAAGGTCAATACTGACCCTAGCAGTATTTGAATTTGCATTAAAAAAGGGGTAAAACTAGATATTGTAAATTATTTAGTCAAACATAAGCTCACTAACTTACAACCCACTGGAAATATTTTTTTATGTAATATGATCAGGTTTTTTGTGTTAGTGACACAATTGAAATGGCCACAAATAGAAGCTCTTTGAGGCTAAGAAGTTTGTATTGTAATTACACAATTCTTGGTTCAGTTCCACTGAATAAGTTTCAATCAAAGCAAAACAAAAACCACAGCAATTGTATTTAAAAACACTGGCTTTTAAATTTATATCATACACTTGGTGGAGAGAAACTGTGCTGAATCCCACCGGATATCTCATCCAATAAAGTGTCACATAATGAGTAATGCTTTCATAGGAAACAATAGAACAATTTAAACCAAGAATAAAAGAATTAAATTCAAACTGTAAACTTGCAGTACCCAATACTTTGCATCATACTGGTATATACTTGGCTTTGGACAGATAAAAGGTTATGTTAAACTCAACTGTTACCAAACTATTTTGCACACGTGTATGTGCGCATAGTTTATTTAGAGGGGCAGTGTTCTACATTTTTGCTTAAGGTTCTGAGACAGATGGAAAGTGATCCTCAGATTGGGGACTAGACCCATATGCTTGCACTGCTAAAATCATCCAAAGGCTAAATGGTGATTTTTAAGTTTACCATTCCAAACAAGGATAGCCTATTTGGGGGGATTCTCTACAGTTTTCATCTCTCAACTTTTACTTAAAACTTTAGAGTAAGGTCCATACTCAGTAAGAAGGTCTTATCTCTCAAGTATCCTATCCAGATACTTTATACTGGTTCACTGTATTTTCAATCCCAAGAGTGATATTGTTTGTACAACTCAAAGAACACAAACACCACAAAGTAATTTTTATTTAAAAGCACTGGTTTTCAATTTTCTTACTAAAAGATATACATACACACATAGATACAACTGGTTTCAGTATAGTACCCAGAAATGAAATTCCACCTACAAGGCATTGATGGACATAAGGATATGAAAGAAAACACTTGCTCCAAAGTGCTGCTCAAATGAGACCAAACCAGGATTCAAGGTTGTGAATCAGTCATGCCTACACCTATTTTTTGTTAAGTAATAAACATTAAATATCAATGAAAACATTTTCAGACTGCTGATCATATTCTTTCTGCTCGTTTTCAATTGTTTAATTTCTATTCAGAATCAAGTTGCAGTCAAATAGTTTACTTTACCTAAACACACACACACACGCACAAAAAAATGTTTCAACAACTTCTCTATCTTTTTCATCCTGGCATAGCTTAGATAAGATTTACTGAGACAGTATTCAACAACCTGATACCCTCCATTACTGGAGATGTAAACATAAAACCAATATTGCCCAAACATTGTCAGTGCTAAGACATGCAGAAAATAAATGTTCGTGCACACACAATGAGCCTTCACATGGTTTTTATCTACTAATTTCAATCAGTAAACAAGTCAGCTCAAGCTATGTAGAAGGCACTTTTCCAAGGTGTTACAAGGTGAAATCACATAGTTAGAAAGTGAAGTTTGCAAGCACACAACTATATCTACACCTAATAACTCTAAAGTAACCATTCAACTGTGAAATGGAATCTTTTGTAAATCAAGTTGAATGAGGTGATCAATCTAAATTAAGTGCCATGTCCAAAGGAATAAGAGAATGGAAAGTTTTTAAAGCACAAATAAGAGAGAGACTGTCCAATCCTTATCACAACTTTGACAAAGCCATCTGTATTGCTATTCATAAGAACAGAAATTACAAGGAGAAACTCACCAAGTTTTGCCAATTCACCCACTTCCAAGACATCTTTGT
The DNA here is from genome assembly GCA_027122535.1 of Octopus maya. Classification (NCBI taxonomy): domain Eukaryota; kingdom Metazoa; phylum Mollusca; class Cephalopoda; order Octopoda; family Octopodidae; genus Octopus; species Octopus maya. Next base: position 15,453,459 of record JAOPJW010003715.1, on the reverse strand, counting down.
AGAATTTATCATTATATGTTACAGGAAAAACATACTGATTAAGGCGTTTCAGCTGCTTGATGTTATGGGCAGTAATGTCTCCTAACTCAATACGTCCCCTATAATCAAACATAGAAAAACACAAGTCACATTAGTTCCACCTGTGGTAGTGATGATCAAAAAAGAAGTTTATCAAACTGTAAAGAGACTGAAAAACTTGAGAGAGAGAGAAGCTGACAATAACAGAAAAGCTAATTCACATCTACTTGTTTATCAGTGTATGAATCTGATTTTATGCACAAAAATTTAAAATAACCCAATACGTGTATATGGAGGAATCATGTAAAATCTTTTGTTTGTATGGTTTGCACACTTTCTTTACATTCTGTAGCCATACTTACACTGCATGCTTAAAATACTTTATGTCTGAAATTAGCAGCATTAATACATAACATGCACTAAAGCAATTTTCCACTAAGGATCAAGAAGTGTCTCTAGTATTTTATTAAAATCAAATCAGTAACACAAAGCATTACTTTTCATTTTTCCCTTTTGGCCACATTAATACACAGTACCGTGCAAAAGCCTTTGACCACTTTAAACTATTGTAAATTTCTACTAATTGCCAACTTATAAGTGGATGTTTCGCATTGCGGTAACACCTTTATCAAGAGAGTCTGGCTGATGAAGGTGTTACTATATTGAAAGACTGGCCAGCTCAGAGCCCTGACTTCAAGCAAATGTGGATAGAACTAACGAGAAGAGTTTGTCAGAAGAACCCACATGATCTTGAAGAGAATGGCATCTCATACCAGTGAAGATGGTGAAGGATTTGTACTGCATCTCTTCCCAGACACATTGAAACAATTATTCAAGCTAAGGGAAGCCACACAAAATATTAACAATGTACAGTAACTTCTTGAAATGAACATTATGTAATAAATTTTCATTACAGATATTTTTGTTTTAAAACACTGGTTTATGTCAGGTGGCTGAAAACTTTTGCACAGCCATTTTTGGTGATCATTTCTCATTCAGAACCCCTACTACGAAATATGATTAAGTATGGAAATGACTCCAACAGGGTCAATGTTTCATCTGTAAAAAAAAACAATGTAAAACATCCACTTATAAGTTGGCAATTAGTAGAAATTTACAATAGTTTAAAGAGGCCGAAGACTTTTGCATGGTACTCTATTAAACATAAATTCTGGCATATTTTGCTATAGATCAGAGGTGCTCAACCATTTTTGTTTCGCAGTACACCAGTTACATATTTTATTTTTGAATTGTCGTACATGACAGAACTTCATTTTAAGACCTTGTGCTGGAAAGTAACCTTTCCCAATTATAAGCTTTGTCACACCAACTTGAAGGGCATATAAAATTCTTACAATCTCTCATAATTCTTTCATCTATATCTATTGGCATCCCAACATAGCTACATATTGCATCATTCGGAGTTGCATCTCATCAATTTCATTGGCCACCTCATTCTCAAATATAACTTGCAGTATATCTTTACAAAACAGGCTTGATTAACTTAATGATGTGGACCCCATTTGCAATGTTCTGAAGCAACAAAATTTGCTACTAGAGCCCTTTCTAAACCCTTGCTTTCCTTAATTTAAATAGAACACTTGCTTTTTAAGATTAAGATCCATGAGCCCCTTCAAGTAATCAACAGGCTTTCCCACCAAATGAGAGTAACTAGATTTCAGAAACTTATGTGCATTTTTCCAAGCTCTTGGTACCATTAAGCTTGGCTGATATTATGTTATTCTCATTCATTAAGTCACAAGGATCATTTATTGATGTATACAGTCTGAAAATACTGAATTTTTATTGTCACCAGTGAATCACAAATTCTTTACACCAAATTTATCTATTCTGGCTGAACTTCAATCCAAAGTGCAAAGATTTAACTGTTTAAAAATGCGAATTGAATTACTTTTGGATTCTTTTAATCACTATCATCCTCAATTTAACATCCATTTCTCTATGCTTGCATGGGTTTGACAGAGACAATTTTTTTATGGTTGGATGCCTTTTCTGTTCCCAACCTTCAGTTTTCAAATTAGGAAAAATTTATCCATGGCCAGACATGTTTTCTTGTAAGACTGGAAATGAAGATCATCACTTATATGATGGTGACATCCGTTTACAACTATCACATCATGTCAAGACAAGGAGACACAGATGTACAATGAACTTCTTTCAGTTTTTTGTCTAGCACATTCACTCACAAGCTTTGGTGAGCCCAAAGCTATAGTTGAAGATACTTGCCCAAGGTGCCATGCTAAACCCAAAATCATATAGTTGAGAAGCAAACTTCTTAACCACACAGCCATGCC
>JAOPJW010003715.1:15368271-15385010 GCA_027122535.1 Octopus maya | reverse complement strand
ACACACACACACACACACACACACACTTTCAGTAAAGTAACTAATAGTTATATTAGCATCTCCAGAAGGGATGACAAGCAAAATAACAGTAATCACAAAGTTTTATAACCATTGTTTAAAGAACAGTCATTTACTTAACATATATGGGTATATATTAAAGGAGGGAGAAGTTGTTTATGCAAAAGTTAGCCCCGATTGATCAGGCTTATGATTAAAATCATTCAAGCTGTGATCATCCTATCATTTCTCTTTTTTTAAGAGTCTAAATCTAAGACTAACTACGTTATTCCGTTTTACCTGTTTATTTTATATACTACCATTTTCGCAGCATATGATGTGAGGAAAATTCAGCTGTTACATCTAACTGGTTGAGTGACCCACATACAAGTTTCTTTATTGGCTCGTATAAAGAAAATAATATAAGAGTTAAATACATAAAGCTGTGTTGATATAATAACCCCTTATATTAGCTGAGATTATAGGGGGAAAATAAAGAATGAAACATTATTGTACCCTATTTTAATAATGGGCTTTGAAAATATTCTATCCAGAACGTCAATATTTATGAAACTATTGGTAATTCATTGCAGTCGCATTTAACACTTATGGAATGTTGTTATTTAAAAATTTTTCAATATTCTTAATTCCTTTTGGTATTTCTTTCACAGTTATAATGTAGGCTAATTATATTGTATTTTGCTGATGATAAATTAACTTACATTATTATGCATGAAGTATTTCACTCTTGAGTACTTTGCAGACAATGCTTTGCAAGTAAATAATTTTAGATGTAGTTTCCTGAAAGCAAGTATTTGATTTAAATTTATAGAAAATATATTTTCTTATTTTAAACGTTTTTTTTTTGTTTCTTTTTTTTTGTCTTTATAATAATGCTATGCACGTATATAGAGTATATGAATTCATCTTAAACTAATTACTTTTTTTTTTCACACTAACATAGTTGAACTGTTTCAACAAATCTGAATATTTACATAAAAATTGTAGCATTCAGATTAATATATATTTTGACCCAATAAATCAATTTGCATGAGTTTTTTTTAAGTAGATGCACAGTTGACTACACTTAAGTGCACACAAGATATATATTTTTTATCTCTTCTTTGAATAACCAACAAAATTAATGCTAACTAGAAGGAAATCTACAATGATACTATGACAAGCTAACATTATTTTGGTAATCAGAACTATTTAAACTTAAAATAATACTTTCTCTGTACACCCCCTCTTTCAATAGCTTATCTGATTTTAGACACATCTAAACTGAAGGGAAGCTACTTTGAAATAATTCCACTGCAGATACTTGATAGGCATAAAGTCCATAGATTTTATGTGAGAGGAATTGGAAACCAAGATCATACCCTTACCATAGGTAAGAAAAAATATCATACTAAGAATTGAAACTACATAGTAAATACAGCTTGATAATGGCATAACTCTACCACTATCTTCAATAATAGAGTTTAGCTGTTAACCAAATACAGACATATACATATTCTATAGATATGATTTCTACATAGAGTATAAGTCTATATTTCAGAAAATCCATGCATGGATTTGAATCCACAACAAATAACCCAAAAGAAAACAAATGAAACAAACCAACATTATGTGGTCAATACTTCAACTGCTAGAAATAGCAGCCAAATCTCTCTTAACTCACACTACTGTCTTGAAAAGGAAGTACACATTGGATAAGTAAAAAAAAAAAAAAGGAAATGGTCATAGCTAAAATACCTGAAGCTAAACAACAATGAAAAAAAAGAACATTTTATTGTTTGCAATTACATGGAACCAAACGTTACATTGTCTGTAACTGAGGCAGTGCAAATGCCAATATTTCAACCAGCAGGAAAGCATTTTAATGACTCAGCTATCTGCAATTCTTATACAAAATTCCTCAATCTTAAATACTGTTTCTACATCTTGAAAATTAAAATTTCTGTTGCATTTCATTTGCTGAAATAATTACATTTTAACCTAAGCGGAATTAATTTCATTCAAATTCCCTCATACCAAGTATAGTCATTATTATCATTATTTAATGTCTGTTTTCCATGCTGACATAGATTGGATGATTCAACAAGGGTTGGTCAATGTGCCAAACTCTAATGTCTGCTTTGTTATATTTTCTATAACTGGAAGCCCTCCCTAATGCCAAACACTTTACATAGCTTACTGGGTGCTTTTTACATGTCACTCGCACTAGTGTACGGTGTATACAATATGATATAATGGCATAAGTTTAGTGCACAAAAGGGAATTGAGAAAGTGACCAGATATCAAAAGCATTGATAGAAATTTGCAGGGAAGTTGAGACTGATGGTTATATATTTCAAGGAATAATGATGCATATTTGGTGAGGAAAAACTAGGTGAGAGATTAATAAAAAATTAGGCTAGATATGAGGGGACTTAGAATCAAAACTTATTTATTAGGCATGAGTATGGCTGTGTGGTTAAGCTGACTCTGCAAGTAGCTGGTTTTGGGTTCAGTACCATTGCACAGCACATTGGGCAAGTATCTTCTATTATAGTCCATCAGCCAACAAATGCCTTGTGAGTGAATTTGGTAGACAGAAGCTTGTCATGTGTGTGTATGTGTGTTCCACCACCACCACCACCACCACCACCACCACTTGACAACCACTGTTGGTTTGTTTAAGTCCCTGTAGCTAAACAGTTTGACAAAAGGGGCTGATAGAATAAGTACCAGACATTGAAAATTTAAGCACTAGAGTTCATTTGTTCAACCAAACCCCTCAAGATGGTACTCCAGCATGGCCATATTCCAATGACTCGAACACTTAAAAAATAAAAATGCTGTACAGTAGACATAGTCAATCCATGCCAAAATTTAAAAAATAAAATGAAAATTTTGGGTAGTACCTTAGCCAAGATATGTTAATGAATAGAAAGCAATTATTTATTTTATTATTATATATTTAATTATATATCCATACAGAATATAAAAATCAAAAGGTTCAGAATTGAGCTACTAATATTATACAGCAACAGATTAGACCATCGATTCCATAAAATGAGAAGTCATGGCAATTCCACCTTAACTATTCAGTAGGATAAAATAGATTAATCACAGTATGTCTTGATGTTTGTTTTGTGTGGTTCAGTATTCTAAAACAACTCGTAATCAATGTGATTAATAATTGCTATATAGACCAATATGGAAAAAATGTATAAAAATCATGTCAATATGAAATTTAGACAGTCAATATGAATTAGAAACAGTCAATTTTCTTTGATGCTGTGTCAATCAATAAACACCAGGATGCAATATTAAAAGGAGGATCGTTTATATCAAACCCACTAACCCAGCTTGTTATTGCAGAGACAGAGCAGTAAGATGCTTTGATCTTTATTAAGTCATTCATTGTTTCAAGCTCTGAAACTAAGCAACCAAACCAGCTGAAAGTTAATTATTTCAAAATCTTGTCCTTCAAAGCAGAGTCACAGACTCCTAATGGTTCTCTTAAACATAAACTGTGTCAGAGAATGTCTTCACAATACTCAAATCTCAACTTTCACCATAGAATACTAGTTTGGTTTCATTTATGTTTCAAGGGGTTTTTCTTTGGTTTTTTTTTTTTTTTTTTTTTTTGCAGGGGGGTTGTAATGGAACTTATGGAAGAGGGAGATCCTAGACAACATGGGATGTAGTAGAGAAAGCCAATCTCAAGACACTGAGCCTTATGAAGGAGATGACAAAAGGATCAAGATATTTGCCACCTTGCTGTACTCAAGAAGACCTGTCCACCACAGCAGAATTGATACTGGTGTTAGTGCCACATCAAAAGCATCCAGTAAACTCTGTAAAGTGGTTGGCATTAGGAAGTGCATCCAGTCATAGAAACCATACTAGAACAGACAATGGGGCCTGGTGGGCCTCTAGCCTTACCAGCCCGTCAAACCATTTGACCCATATCAGCATGGAAAACAGACAATAATTAAGACCATGATTTTAGGATAATGATTCAAATTTGATATTTATTTGTACTATTCTTGAATTAATTGATTGTATTTAACAAAATAATTAGTATTTGTTTATGTATATTTGTTGAAAATACTCTCTCCCTAGCTTTTGATAAGACAATACACAAAGTTTAAAAAAACTAATCGACTTTTCTGAGATTACCACCAACTTTAAACTTACTAGGGAAGAGCAGACTGATATTCCCATTGTTATATTCAGGTTGTTTCTCAAAGAACTACATTTACTGAACACCAATTCTATTCACAATATGTAGATTTTGTATTTTTCAGTACTGTTAAGTAGTTTTATACCAAGGCAGTTATATAGCTTATATTACTCATTGGTCACAATTTAGTGATATGGGCAGGTTAAGAACTTACAACTAGCAACATTTAGACTTTAGCTACTTACTCTTATATAGAAATAGCATTTGGTATATATAGTAATATAAATATACCAAATGTTTCAGATCCCAAAGTAACTAGTCTGCTAGTGAAATTATTAAGGTATTGGCCAGCTAGCTCTAAGGTCAATTTTCTCAAGAAAAAAAACTTTCTTATCTTTCTTAGCCCATCAAACTGTTGCTTTTCAACCACATGGTGACAAGTTCAGTCCCACTGCATAGCACATTAGGCAAGCATCTTCTATAACCATGGGCCAACCAAAGCTTTGAGAGTGGATTCAATAGATGGAAACTCAAATAAACCTGTGTGTGTGTGTGTGTGTGTGCACGCGCGTGGGTGTGTATGTGTGTTACTATTTTATCTTGAAATCGCATGAGTTATAAATGGGCGTCACTGCCATAAAATATGCATGCACATATGTATATGACTCATACATCTCGCTTTCCTGATGTTTGTACATAATTATATGTACTATACATGCACCTTTGATGCACCTGAACACTATACACAATAATTTCAATATTATCATTATTATTATAAAGTGGTGTCCATTTCCAATCTTCCACAAAAACATCTCTAGCCATGGGTAAATATTACCTTACTTGGAAAACAAGTAAGGGTTAGTGACAGAAAGGGAATCCAGCCATTTGAAAAAAATCTTCAATAAATTCCTCTCCAGCCCTTGTGAGCATGGAAAATTGGACATTAAAACAATGAAACAATGATGATGAAAATTTTTACCGGGTTGCTGTACTGAATTTCAGAGACTTGTGGAAAAAGAAAAGTCCCCCCACCCCAAAAAAAAGAAAGAAAAAATGTAAAGTGACTGATGTTCTGAGCCTCAGATCAGAGTCTTATTGTTTTGATCAGCTTGGTTCTTAGTTTTAATTATTTGATTATCAGCTGTCTGCTGTAGTGTGCAGCAGTCCATGCAACATTAAACTAATCACACTTAGGTGCATATCTTATGGGGAATTACATAAACTATAATTAATAATAATAATAAAAACAACAACATTATTAATAGCAATAGTAATAATGATAATAAAACTTAATTACCTGACATTAATTAAACATGACAAGATCCTTGAACTTTTCTATTGCTCTTCAATTTCTCATTTTGTAACTTATGTCTATAAGGAAATACCAGCTATAATATAAATAGGCTGATGAGCAGCTATTTTTTTTTATCCTTATCATCCAGTAGTGATATAGTTAATAATCCCCAGAGAGTTTCACATCTTCAGAGATAATCATATCCCGAGATTCAGCCCACATGGTAGATAATTTCAATAAGACAAACATTCTTACACGGTGATACAAATTCCCTGTCATGATGACATGTTAGGAAAACTAGAAGTAAAATAAAGACATTTTACAGTTGTCTTTTAATGTCAGGAAATAAATATGTATGCAACGAGCTGTCAGCTGAAGTGCTTATCATTGATTGTAACATCACAGAATAAATTGCATTATTTGAAGTTACAGAAAATCATCATTTTAAAATAGATATGAGGAAGATGATGATATATTATACTGACAAATGTTGTGCATGTATGGCTTCATGTTGTGCATGTATGGCTTCATGTTGCTCATAGTATCTATGCAGATGTATATATTCCTAAGAATACAGCAATTAATGAAAAGAGGAAGTTCTATGGAGTCTTTAAAATTGCTTTTTAGATGTATCTTCCTAGCTTTTAAGACAGAAGGATGTGATTTGAGGGAGATTTCACTGTCGTTTCAAGCAGGCTCTTTCACTGGTTTGAAACCCACTGTGAGATTTGTACTTGCAATTAAAATGCTGGAAAATTGACAATGTCATCATGAAATCAAACTTTAGTACATTCATTATGGAAAGGCATACAATCCTCTGTCTTTTCTATTCTGTCATACAATAGACTGTTTATCTACAGCACTCTTTTATGCTTACATATATTCAATACACCCATTTAACTCCTCACACCTCTCTCCTACCATATCAGCTACCATTGATCCAGTTGTGCTAATTTTTTTTTCTTTCTATAGGAATTCCCTTCACACATATTTCCACACCTCCTCCTAATTCAAAACAGCTCAAATTTAACACTGACCTGCTTTTTACCATGCACTATTCCTGTGTAGAAAAATCTAAAATTAGCACAAAACTAGCCTAAGGAATACAAAAAAAAAAAAAACCCAGCCAAGTGACAAGTGCCAGTCTTTCATGGTTGAATAAGAATGGTATTCAATAGAACAAAAGGCAACTGTTGGGCCCAGATATGATTTAACCCTTTAGTGCTCACATTATTCTGTCAAAGTTAATGCTTTTTTATCCACATTGTTTTGAACTAATCATGCATTATATCGTAGCTATGAGATTTTGATGAGGTAGCTGTTAATTTTTACAACGATATTGTAGGGTTGGTGTGAGAGACCAGATCTGGCCAGTTTAAATGCTAAAGGGTTAAGGTCCAATCCCACTTGTGAGTGAACCTTGTGTATGATAGACTTAATCCACAACCTGGTTTGAAACTACTACCTGGGCCTTCAGGTGACTTTAGCAGAGTGCACTTTGTTACAAGCATTCAAGCTAGGTTGTCAACCAGTGGATGACTCTTCTGGTTATGGCATTAAAAGAAAAAAATTCACATTTATAAGCCAATCCCATCCAAACTAAATTAGCAAAAAGACATGTAAAAAATTTCTGATAATAACGAATTGAAGTATTGATTATTTAATCTAAGAAATAAAGTCTAATTAAAAAATAACATTTGAAAAGAATTGGGAGATAAAAATTTGTATTCTTGCCAACATCAAATTATATCCAGTGTTGACAAATGAAATGGCATCAAACTTGGGGAATTGTTGCATGTTGTTATTAAGAAGGAGACTAAAAGTAACATATCTAGTTCTGTACCTCATAGTTCTGAATTAAAATGTCATAATCAACTTTAGAGATTATTAAGTATTAGTAATATACTGATATTATTAAGTACTAGTAATATACTGATATTGAGATATACTGTAAGCTGTGCAACCAAAACTCCTGTTCAGTAAAAATTACTTTCACTAAATGCACAACTAACAACAAATGGAGAGAATACTGTGATTTTGGCAAGATGAAAGAATCTCAATGCAGTCACTCAGCCTGAAGGAAACAGCAGTTAAATCTGGAGGAGAATGACTCAGAAGTTCTTAGCAGAGGGCTTAGGAAGTGAAAGATAGTATGAGTGATGAGAGAAATGATTTTGGTAAAGAGCAGATGATAATAACAAAGAAAAGGTGGTGGTGGGGATTCTATAAAGCCTGATATTTCAAATTTGAAGAAAATAATATTTGAAATTATTTTAACTACAAAGACAGAAAGGGTATTAATATAATTCATTCCTGCTTTGTTTGGTTGAAACAGGGCCTAGTAGTGGCCAAGACACTGCCCCTCAATACAGTGACCTGAGAACACATTTAGAAAATTTGTGGGTGGAAGTTTTAGAAAGAATGACAATCTAAAAATAGGCTTTATTTTATCTGGCAGGAGCATTTAAATAGTAGATATGCTTCACATAAAAGAGTAAAGGATTGTTACTAACGAGTAGCAAGTGTGTATGTAATTTGACTAACAATTTAAATAAACCACAACACATTTAGAATAAATTATTGCTCATTTTCTCCCCTAATTAATTAGTATTCTTTTTCCATACTTGGAAAGTTTTTGGTGATGAATATTATGGTTGAGTAAAACTAGAGGAGAAAGATAATCTTTGGTAGCATTTTTAATAGCAAATTTGTTTCTTATGTTTTTTCCTGCTAGCATACAATGGGCAATCACTTATAACTGGAGCATTATTTTACGGCTGGCTACCCTTCTTGTTGTTAAAACTCTTCTTTTCAAATTTTCAAATGTGCAGGGTTACTACTATCTCTTGACAGGAAAATATAAATAAACATCATGTTCATAGCTCAGCTCAGTGTCAAATGCAAGCATTCATACGGACGCACACACGCATCCACCTACCTCTCCACACACACACACGTGTGTGTACGCACATCAATGTATATCATTACATGATGCATTGGACGATATGATGTGCTTGAGAAGACCTGATGAGTCAAGTAAAATCAATACCATAGGTTTGGCCAGGTCCCTGACTGGTTCCCGTGCTGGTGGAACATAAAAAGCACCAACCGAACATGGCTGATGCCAGTACCCCAAGACTGGCTCCTATGCCGGTGACACATAAAAAGTACCATCTGAACGTGGTCAATGCCAGGTCCACCTGATTGCCTCCCAAGCTGGTGACACATAAAAAGCACCATCCAAACATGGCTGATGCCAATACCCCCTGACTAGCCCTCATGCTAGTGACATGTAAAAAGTACTATCTGAACATGATTGATGCCAGGCCTGCCTGACTGGCTCCTGCGCCGCTGGCACATAAAAAGCACCCACTATACTCTTGGAGTGGTTAGCATTAGGAAGGGCATCCAGCTGTAGAAACATTGCCAGATCAGATTGGAGCCTGGTGCAGCCGCTGGCTCTCTAGACCTCAGTCAAGTCGTCCAACCCATGCCAGCATGGAAAAGAAGCGTTAAACGATGATGATGATGATGATGATGATGATGATGAGATAAAATTATTTGGCAAAAACCTACTGCAGACATGTTTTGTCATTTAATGATCTGGAATCAAAATCTATGTGTCTATTTCAGATATTGGTACTTTGGGCCTTTGAAATCTTATTGGACATATCTTCGAACTGCAATGAAGAAGTGGCCACCAGCTGTCACACTGAAAGTTGAATATGTGCCATCCAGTGCTGACTTGACAATTAAGAAGGTAGTAGCCTCCAGTGAGAAGCAGGTTAAAAAATGGTCATTATTCAATTTTTTGTACAAGTCTAAAATGACCGATCTATGTAAGTTACTTGTTTTTTCCTCATATTCGTCTTTTTAAATCTTTTATCATGAGTCTAAACCAGCTGACTCATAATTGAATATTTTTCAGTTGTAACTATTCTATTGTTTTGGACATAATTTGAGAAAGATTTAACTGCTAATTGTAGTGGTTTGATTGGCTATATAGTAGCTTCCCTTACTGGTTTGTTCTTTTTCTAGGTGTGTAATTATGTTTTGATAATTTAGTTAAAATGTCCAGTCATGATGGAAGTAGGTCTAGGTGTAACCCCAATGGAGATTATTGGTGGCCACACTGTGTTGAGAAAAGAATTTTAGAAAAATGCTGTTGTTGAATAATGAGCATTCAAAGCACATCATCTCCTGTTTAACGAACCAAATTGCGATCTTGTTTTGATTCTACTGTGTAGACATTTCACTTACATTTTTAATATCCTTGACAGTTGATCCCATGTTAGAAATTGCTAGTGTATCAAACAAAATACCTTGCAGTATTTGTTCTGGCTATTCATGTTCTGAGTTCAAATTCTTCCAGAGTTTTTCATCCCTCTGGGATTAATAAAATACAGAACTGGAGAAATACTGAAGTTGATTTAATTAACCAACCTCTTCTCCGAACTTGTGGCCTTGTGCTTGTGTAACAAACTATTTGAAAAATCATCAGAGCATTTGCCTATGCTTTCTTTATACTTGAGTTCAGTTCTTGCCATGGTCAATTGTTCCTTTCATCCTTCCAGGATTGATAAAATAATGTACAAATCAAGTATCAGAGTGGATTTAATTTCCTATGTTCATAGCCCAAAATTTGTGGCCTTGTACCTATGCTAGAAATAATAATATTAAAAATAATAATTATCACAATAATATATCTGAGATCATCACCAAGCAGGATTTTAAGAAACTGCCACAAAAGTGAAAGAAAATTATTTTTTGATGTAAATCATCTCAGGAAACCAAAAGTTTTTTCTTTGTAATATCAAAACTTGTCACAACAAAACACCATCATCATATGCCCACCTTCTATACTAGCATGGGTGGGACATGTATGAAAAAGTGTAAGCATTAAGAGCTGTGAGATTCATTGTAAACAGAGCTGTGAACAAAACTGAGTACTAGAATTAATTACCTATGCATTCCCAGTACTACACATATGCACATTACTGTTTCTCGCTTACACATCAGCAAATATAATGTTTATACAACTTACCACAGAAACACATGACCAAAACAAACATCAAACACACAGTATTTAAATGACTTTAACAAAAGATGAAACAAGTTTCTTTTTAAACAGTAGAAAGGAGCAGCTATGCTCACTGATAAAGCTATCAAGAGAGAAATAACAGCAAATTTCCTTCTGTAAGCCTCGGGCAAATCATGATTCAAAAGAAACTCCTTATGAAAGACAAAAACAAAGGCAATACAGCTAGTAATTTAGATCAATCACTTGCTTATCATTGATGTAAAAACTGTTAAGAGAATGCTCTCAGAAAGCATTTATGAGCACCTTGACAGTCAGAAAAGTTTCAGGAAGAAGGCTAGAGGAATATATGATCTATTATACCTAGCAGTCCTAAAAGAAGCAAAATCTAGAAAGAAAAAATTAACAATAGCATGGATAGATTATAAGAAAGCCTATGACGTGATTCCACAGTTGTGGATAAGTAAATGTTTGAGACTATTCAGTATTGCAGACAACACATGAGTTAATTAGCTATAGCATGAAGAAATAGAAAGTAAATCTCCACTCAGGTGATACAGCCTTAGGAAAACTTAATATCAAGAGAAGAATTTTCCAGAGAGACTTGTTTTCCCTTTTAATATTTGTGTTATGTTTAATCCCCTTCAGTTAGTATTAAGAAAAGCAAAGGCAGAGTATCAGTTTAGAGATGTTAAAGGAAAAAGTTAACCATTTGCTCAAAAATGGATGATCTGAAGCTTTTCAGTAAGAATCAAAAGAGATAAATTCCTTTATACAAACTGTAATACTCTTCAGCAAAGATGGAATTTAGCATAGATAAGTGCACAATATTAGTCATATAAGGACAGGTAGTTAGCAATGAAAGTATTCCATATGGCCAGACATTAAAATCACTAACAGAAGGAGAAAGTTATAAGTATCTAGGAGTATTAGAAATGAAGGCAAGGATTTAGGAGGAGTACATCAGAAGGGTGAGGAAGTTAATGAAGGCAAAGATAAATAGCTTGAATCTAGTGAAAGCTGTAAATATTTGGGCAGTCTCGTCACTTAAATATTTAGCAGCTTTTGTAGATTGGACAAAATTTGAATAAGCAAATCTAGGCAGAAGAACTAGGTAGGAATTCAATATGAATGGAGGACTTCATCCAAGAGCAGTAGTCACAAGACTATATTTACCTAGGAAAGGAAGGCAGTGGAGTTAGTTAGAGTAGATATATCCTTTTCTGTAGGTATTATGGGAGAATCCTGAACACCCCCATGTGACTGAAGGTGGGCTAACTGATTACAGTAAATAAGAACTGAGTGTAACTTTCAAGGGAGTAGTTGATGGACATTAGCTCAATGTATGTTAGTTTAACAGTCAGTAGCTGAACTGTGAATACTGAGTATTGTACCTACATTTGAGTAGTACAGAGTGCGTTGTGTTAACCTATATTTCTGCAATTGGTTGTTTTTAGATAACCACAACCAACTATTTATTTGTGTAATACCATTTTACACCAGACATGTTTACCCTCATCATAAGAGTAGGTAATAGTGAGGAAATTTTATTAAGAGCTAACAGTTGGAGATAGGGAAACCAAAAAGCTAAATGAAGTTAAAAATCAGAAAAAGAAGTAAGAGAAGACATTGCATGGTAGACTTCCAAAGATAGGGACATAAAATAGTAATAGAGAGACATGGTTGTGGTTGCAGAAAGGAAGGCTGAAAAGGGAGACAGAAAGTTTGTTAGTAGCAGCACAAGATCAAGCATTGAGGACTAATTGGCTATAAACCAAGATAGACAAAGTCAATATGAGAGGTATAGAGAAAATAGCAAAGTACCAAGACCTAGCCATTGAGCTACAGAAGCTATGGAAAGTGTGGGTAAAATGTATCTCTGTTGTTATAGTTGCATTAGGAACTATCCTTAAAAGTTTGAAAAAATAGGCATAAAACCTGGTTTAGTGCAGCTCCAGAAAACAGTATTTTTAGGGATAACTAGGATACTTAGGAAGGTTCTTGGCATTTAAGGTTGCTTGTTGTAGTCCAATGTTAGGAATGTCTTTGGCAAAATTTGAACCCAGACTAGCTTTGTCAAATGCTTTAAAATGATCCTGCCAGTCCACTGCTCTAAAGTTTCAAACATTGGCACAAGGCTTGAAATATTGGAGGAGGTTGGGTGGCTGACAAAATTGTCCCTAGTTTCTGACCGGTGCTTTGTTTTATTGACCCTGGAGAGATGGAAAGCAAAGTTGACCATGACTGGATTTCAACTTAAAATGTAAAGAACCAAAACAAATTTTGATTCTGTTAATGGTCCACTCTTAAATAGCAAAATAATTGTTTCTAAATAGACACAAGGTCTTAAAATTTTCTTTTTTTTTTATATCCTAGTATTTCATTTTATTGTATTGACAATAACAATATAATAATAATATGAAATAAAACTACAACACATTAAAATTATATATATTTGTTCACTTCAATGACTCAGTAGGGAGCCTGTGCAAGAAGTTATAGTCAGTTCCAATGGTTTGTAGATTCATGCCAATAAAGAATTATATTTAATACTATGGTATCTATGTGCTGTCTTAAAACAGGACTCAAAATTATGACTGTATTAGTACAGCATAGCTAGGGTTCAGACATGCCTCTGTGGTTAAGAAGTTCTCTTTGCAATTATGTAATTTCAAATTTATTCCTACTATGCAGAAACTTCAGAAAGTGACTTCTCTCTTGGATTGATCAAAGCCTTGTGAGGATTGTAAAGAAGTGTGCCAAATAGACCATTCTTGTTCTTGACTTGTTGACTTAATCAATTGTTTTGTTTAACAATACCACTTGTTTAACACTACCTATAGTGGAGATTATTTTATTGCATGCATTCAGAACTGGTGTCTAATTTGAAGAAAAACTTACTCCAACCAGTCCTAGAGGCTCTGAAAAGAATCATACTCATTGTCCTTCTTCCTCTGACTAAGCCATGCTAAAAAAGAAAAAAAATTTTTGAATATTTTATTTGTATTTCATTTTTGATAGCTTATGTTGAAGAATATGAAATTGAAGACAAAGACTGGATCCAAGAGCAGATGTCTACTATTGAGTTGACTGTCACATCCAGTACTTACCAAACTGATAATTTGGTTAGTTTCTAGAGATTTCTTACTTTGTATTATTGTCTACATTGCACCATTTTTGTTATAAGAATATAATAACTGCTCTAGCAATTCAAGTATAAATGTATTTTCTGATCTGTCTGATCCATTCTGATAGGAAAACAGTTTGGACTATTTTTATATCTGGGAATTTGTTTTGTATTTTCTCCTGAATTTGAGGATGTTGTAGTATCCAGTCTTTCTTAGCTGGATACATTGAATTAATTAGATGAAGCTATTACTGTTTGCTTATCATTATTATCAATGCTTCTCTACACTAGCTTGAGTTTGTTAGGTCTGCAGTACAACATATTGCCAGTTGTCTGAGGTTCTCAACTGTGAGACCCAGCATCTTGATACCTGAACTCAAATCCGTAATTCTTCCAACATCTTCCTCTTCTACAAGTAGCCTTTGTCAATGGTGCATGGTATTGTTTTCACACAGAATTCATCATCCATTCATGTCACATTGACTATACAGTCGTCTATCATGCACATATTGGCTGGTACCTTTCATGCTAAAACACTACTTCAGCTTATTGATAAAATAATACCAGACAACTGTTGGAATCAATTAAATCATCTACACCTCTTGCAAAATTCTTTGGCCTTGTGCCTATGTTATAGACTATTACTATTGTTCTTGTTTGACTGAGAATTTAAAAACATTTTTCCAGGATTCAAGTGTATTAGATATTGGCATTGGTCCTGCCTTACCAGAGAAAAGCTCAGTGATAAAAGAAGGGTAAGCATCTTCATTCAGTCATCTCACACTTTAGTGTTCTCTCAATTAGTTGGGGAAGTGGAGTTCTAAGCCTCTTGAACTCATCATATTAATTTTATAGTAATTCTGTATAGCTGTACAATAAGTAAGGGCGAGCATGTAAGCTGTACCTCAAAAATTCTGTAGAATCAAATTATTTAAAATTTTGCTACTCTCATGTTTAGTTATGAGTTACAAGTAGGGGATAAAGAATGAAAATAATTTTGATATTGAATTTGATTTTACATTTTTGTGTGTGATACTATCTTATCGTAAATATTTTTGATATTTTAGTATTTTTTAGTTATACCTGCTTTCTTAATAAATACAATGTGCAAGAGGCATTTCAGGACATACTTGTTGATTTAATAAAACAACTCTAATCTAGCAAAAACCAAATGTATGCACCTGCTCTCCATATGTTTTCTTATATAATTATTCTATGAATTTGTCTTCAGCTTTGATGGCCCTTCAGTGCTGGACTGACATCATCTTGACAGTGGTAGCCTTGTGAGAATATTGATTAGTTTCCTTTCCAACAATATGAGCATAGTACTCTGTGGTATCTAAGTCTAGCGAGTTCGGAGGCCTCAAGTTTGGTGTTAAATTATCAATAAAAGTTGATATCCATTCTTGAGTTATGTGGGCTTTATGAAAAGATGCTGAGTCTTGTTGAAACACGTCCTTCTATTGTATACTTCATCCATCTAGGAGCAACAGCATTAATTCAAGATCCTGTGGAAAGATGTGAAGTGACATGATATAACCTTCATTACTCACCACTCCTTAAAACCATTATAGTTGCTGGAAACTTAGTGTGCTTCACTTTGGAAACATCAGAAGGATCTGCTATTAACCATGTCATTTCTCTTATTGGAGACTTTTTGGTCTTGGTTGAAGTTTTTCCTGTGTCTTCATAGACATGAATTAGCCTATCCTCAGTACATATGACTTGTATTGAATCTCCTCATGCACTACCATTCTGATAGTCCACTCTGACATCTGAAATTCTTTGGCAACAGCCCTCATTGGTTTTCTGGAGTCATTATTGATAATGTTTAGAGCCCATTGGATGAATGAATTGCAGTGTCCTTATAGTGTCCAAACTTTTAGAAGAGATGAAAACTTTTTAATTAATTCATTCAATTGTCCTCAGACACCCCTAGCAGCCTGTATTATTTTCAGATTCTCACAGCTAACATGGTAACTCTCAGTGGCCCACCTAAATTTACGAACTATATGTTATGTAAGGCTGCTTTCTAACAATCATAATTTTTCCAGTATTCTTACTGTGTCCCTTTAAATTAGTATGACCATCTTTCTTATATCATAATACTCAGTTCATCCATCTTTATTCCTTCACTCTACATGTCACACCTTCCAGACTCTCAGCCTAAACACTTTTCCCAATATTTCTTTACCAGAATTCCATCCTCATTTATGATTTCCAAAGCATTAACAGAAACGTAGCTACATACATTGAGACAGTGAGTCCTTCACCTTCTCATTCCATTTCCAATATAATTTCCCTCACCATTCGAGCGTGACCAATGCCAGTACTGCCTGACTGGCACCCATGCTGGTGATACATAAAAAGCACCATTCTAGCATGGTCAATATCATATTGGTGGCATGTAAAAAGCACCCGCTACACTCTCGGAGTGGTTGGTGTTAGGAAGGGCATCCAGGTGCAGCCTCCCAGCTTGCTAGTCCCCAATCAAATCCATGCCAGCTTGGAAAGCAGACGTTAAACAACGATGATGATAATGATGAAAATTAACAGAAGTAGGCTTACATTCAGAGGATAAATTAATCTCATACATAGTTAAGTTGGTGTTAACATACTTATTGTGATGAGCATCAGAAAGCTTCATAATGAAAAATTATGAAAACATTCATGACTCATTGCCTTATTTTTCTCTATTTATTTTCTTTATGTTTAATTAAAATGAGATATCTTTTAAGTTGAATGCGCTTTCTACTATGTATCACATAGCTTTAAAATTCACTTTTTCCTTTTTTACACAACAAATAGGTACAAGCGTGGTTGTGTGGTAAGAAGTTGCTTCCCTACCACATGGTTATAGGTTCAGTCCCACTGTATGGCACCTTGGGCAAGTGTCTTCTACTATAGCCTCAGGCCAACCAAAGCCTTTTAAGTGGATTTAGTTGAAAGAAGCCCCTTGTATATATATACATCTGTATCTTTGTGTCTGTCTCTCCATCATCGCTTGACAACCGGTGTTAGTGTGTTTATGTCTCCGTAACTTAGCGGTTCAGCAAAAGAGACCAAAAGAATAGTAGGCTTTAAAAAAATTAAGTCCTGGGGTCAA
>JAOPJW010003715.1:15300367-15311296 GCA_027122535.1 Octopus maya | reverse complement strand
GGTTGGACAATTTGACTGAGGACTGGTGAAACCAGATGGCTACACCAGGCTCCAATCTGATTTGGCAGAGTTTCTACTGTGTGGCACCTAAGACAAGTTTCTTCTACTACAGTCTTGGGACTTGTGAGTGAATTTGGAGTAGGAAACTGAAAGAAGCCTGTTATATATGTGTGTGTGAGTTTTCATGTCTGTGTTTGTTACCACTACTGCTTGACATCCAGAGAATGATAGAATAAGTAACAGGTTTTAAAAAATAAGTACAAAAATTCTTCAAGGCAGTGCCCCAGCATAGCCACAATCCAGTGACTGAATCAAATAAAAAGATAATGATATATCTTCTTTTCTTGTACCCTAGGACTCACTTTCCATGGTGTGTAAGTGACCAAGATCACACCATTCTCCTGAACAAAACACAAGTCTGTTGCAAGTTTTTAAGAGCAGCAATTTTGAGGAGAGGGGTTGAATCTATTACATCAAATCCAAAGGGATGAAAGACAAATTTGACCTCAGTGGCCTTTGACCTTGGAATGAAAAGAGCTGGAAGAAATGCTGCTAAGCATTTTATCCAGCATGCTACCAATTCTGGCAGGTTGCCACCTTACTTTTACACACATGCACATACAAATTACGTATCTTGCACAGACAAACACACGTATGAACATGCATGTACTTATGTACCTTACATAATTAAGGACTGAAAATGAAAGCATTTGAAATGTGCAAAGTTAACTTTTGAGTGACAACACTGGAGAAAATGAATGAAGGTTTTTTTTTTAAAACAGAGTGATTATGATAAAAAATACCCAGAGACACCTGCAGCATGAAAACTATAAAGTGGATATCAATATACACCATGTAGAGAAGTTTGAATTAAAATAACAAGTACAGTGAAATCATTATCTAAATGATGAACTCTGGCTAAGATAGGCCATCTTTTTGATATTGCATTACCAAGGTATGTAAAGCCTCATACAGGTTTCATATTACTACCATTAATTAATCATGTGTTCAAATACAACTTAACAGGAACAGCACATCTGTCATTTGATATTTATCTTGAGACAAATATATTTTATTTATGATCCTCTGTATTTACTGTGATATATGAGTTATTAGTATGCTGTTATACGCAATCAGTAGTTCTCCTGCAGAGAAGGGGTTTGCCATTTTGCAGGAGTGATTATAATATAAACTTTGACTTCAAAATTACGGGAGGCTTTTACCAACAGTAATGCAAAGAAGGTAAAGGATAGTGTGGATGCCAATACATATCCATATTCAACACCTTTGCTACAGCAAATAAGTTCAATGTGTCTCCTACATTTTGACCTTTGCAATGATTCAAGTGTGCACAACCTCCATCATGGATTAGAATTTTTCAGAGGAACCATTTTTCCTAAATAGTTGATAAAGACCAGACTCAAGTTGATTGAACGCTGTTGTAAATTCAATAAATACCATGTATAGGGGTTGCTTCCGTTCTATGTGTTTCTCTTGGGTTGTCAGGAGCAGAAGTCCATGTCTATTGTGCCACAGTTTAACAAAAAAAAAAAAAATCACACTGTGTTTATACTGAAGAAATTATGGAACAATAAATCTACTGGCCTTGATGAAATCCTCCTTAGTTATGGAAAACTGATGAGTTCAATGATATCTTCCTCCAGTACTGAAATTCCATATACAACCAATCAACCATATAAATATAGAACAAAGGTTACATACTCGCCTTCTCCCAAAAGAATTTAGGTCTCATTGTCAACTACTGTGGCAGCACCTTACTACAATTGCTGCCAAGATATATAATGCCATGCTCCTCAATAGAATGCAACTTGATATGGAAAACATACTCAGCAGAAATCAGAATGGATTCAGAAAAGATCACTCCACACTTGAACTCTTCATAGAAGCCCTTTATGCTATTCTTATCAGTGGCCTATTGTAATTCCTCTGCCTTCTTCCACCATTTCAATGTCAGTGTCCTGGTGTGACTTTGTAGCAGTTTGCCAATATCTCTATAAATTATTAGGTTCATTCTTGTGTTTCTTGTTTCTATTATTCTTTGGTGGGTCTGTAGTAGCATTTCAAATCAATCTTAATGTTTTGCAGTGGATTTATCAATAGCAGTCTTAGCATAATTGTACACAACTTGGCGAAGACATGACCCTCCTTGGTTGATCTTCCTATTAGGCAACTGCCTCTTTAATCTCCTGTTCGAATTTGACATTGTGACTATTGGTTGGAAGGTTTTCTGTGTGTAGTTTGACAATGTTGATAGGCTTCTGTTTGATATTGTACTATGTTGAGAGTGACCTTAGATCTTCGTAGCTTATGATTAGACTAGTAGTTTGCGCCACATGTAAGTCTGGTGCCATGGGTGCCTACTTTCCCTATTGTTGTGTTATAACAAAACCAGTCACAAGATAATGTTTGGAGTAAGGATGCACCCCTGTTGTCATGCATTTGGTCTTCTAATCCAATATGGTATTGGTCACTATTCATTCAAAATCACTGCCAAGTGCCATTAAAAGCTCCGTGTTTAGTTTGCAGCCACCAACACCAATTTTTCTTCATCCTGATACTGAAGGTTCCAATTAGTACCGTTTGACTGTATGAAGAATGTTACACAATGTATGTACTAATTGCCTATAGTATTCTTTCTTTCACTGGAGTTTGTCATAGCTGGACTAGAGCACATACACTGATTATTATAGCATTGCAGTTCTTTGTTTTGGTAGCTTCATTGTCATGATTTTATTGCTTACTGTCATAAACACTTCCGTGAGCTTTGGTACCAAGTTCTTCCGTATAGAAAATCAAACTTTGAATTTTTTTTGTTTACTTTCTAGCTTACCACTTCAGAAGAACAGATATTCCATATCATTGAGATGATCTCAGTTTGGACAGCCATATTAATGTAGTAAATCTCTCTTTCCACTGCTCCTAGATTGGTACATCTTTCAGATATGTCTGCTACTTTATAGAGCTATGTCATAATACTTCATGAGCTATCATCAAAATTCTTTTGAGTTACCATATATACTGTACATGAAGACAGTGAAAAGGGTTTTCGTCCGTGAACTTACCTACCACTAAGTAAGAGAGTACCGACAAATTCTGTTCGTACTGAACTGTATACAAGTACTGTTTGTTCCTTACAAAACACATCTCTTTTAAACACTGTTACTTATAAAAGATCTTTCTGTTTCTTACAAAAGATTCATATCTTTTTCTTTCTCTTAAAAATGATTCATCTCTTTGTTCCTTACAAAAGACATCTCTCTATTAAACTATGCTCCTTACTAAAGAATAACTGTCATCTCTCCCTCTCTCTCAAAACACCATTCCTTTCTATCAGGACTTCTCTTGTTGTTGCTATATTCCTGTTAGATATTCTTGCCCCATCACTCAATATAAATTTTTTTCGGAAATTTTCAGACTTTTTTTGTTTGATTCCCAGCTTTTGTTGTTGTTCTTATCACTTACTTCACTTCTGTTTATTGCTTGACCTCATCTAATGTGGATCACTTTGTAGCTCTTTCATTTATTTATCATTTTTTAAAGATAAAGATTTTCAAAGGAACAATTTGATAGATAAACACTTCTTAATTAGACGCTTGTTGATCATTGCTAAATAGTAGGTCCTTTGGATAATTTCATTTTTGATGATACTATTTTGATTAGTATTGTTAATCCATAGCAAATGTTTTATTACAATATAATTGATATTATATAACATAAAATGGCATAAAAGATGTGTATAAAAGAATGTAGTAGATATTTATACAGCAGATGTCTTTAAATTATATTGTAGATGCTATATGGTAGATTTTTCAAACTATATAGTAGATATCATATAATGTCTCTAAAACCCTACCATATTACACTGTATAACAGATGGCTTTAAAACTACATCATATATATTATATGACAGGTGTCTTTAAAACCATATCCATCTATTATTTTAATAGATGTTTTTAAGACTATGTTGTAGGTATAGGTATTGTTATAAAAAGTATCTTTATTGCTGATGTTTTTGAACTGGAGAATACATGGCTGAAGTTTCAAGTCAATGATGAATGTCAATTATTTTAGGTACATGATGCCTGCATGTAATATCTCTCGCTATCATTTGTAACAGATGCCACTGCCACTGTCAATGATTACAATGAGGATGAAGCAGAAGCTGCGGCAGTGGTAGAATTGTAAACAACAAACGTTTTTGGCTCTGAGAGTTTACCAAGCATTATTACATTGTGTATTGCTTGTCTCTGATTTATAAGTTGTAAATCTTTAACACTGTTAATTATTATATTGGGTATCTCAAAACTGAAAATGAACAAATAAATAGATGTCTCACAAAAAACAATGGTGAATTGAAAGAAAGAACGAGTGAGAGAAACAAAAAGTAGATGAAGATGTTAAGTGGAAGAAAGTAAACATCACTGTAAGAATGATTAATTAATATGAGACAAACATTCCAGGGTTAGTCCTCTGTTTTCAGCATGTTGGTTGAGAATCACTGTGGCAAGATCATTGAAGCCAAGCTCATTTAGTCCCTGTGCTAAATCATTCACAGCCTCTTCAGCTTTCCCTGGATGGTTCCTTTTCCAATAAAGCAGAATCTTGTAGTTGACATCTCTTGTAGTTAGGCGACCAGCTAGAGCATCGAAACCAATTCCACTTATACTGCTATCTGGAAGTCCTAAGTGAGATGCCAATGCTATTGCGTCAGGTATAACGCAAGCTAGATTCATTAAACTGCGACCTGACAAGACATTAGATGGTCGATCAACTAGAAAGAAAAAGAAAGAGAAATGACACAATAACAATAATAATAATGGTTTCAAATTTTGGTGCAAGGCCAGTCATTTTGGTGGAGGGGACAAATCAATAGCATCGACTCCACTAAGTACACTAAACATTTTGTCTGTCATGGTAACGATTCTACCAGCTAGCTGTCCTAATGATGATGATGATGATGACGGCGACGACAGTAATAATAAAGATAGTCCACCATGAATAATGAACATCATGGACTTGTATCAATGAGCTCCCTGTGATGAAAGATTAAATCTGAGATCATTGCCAAGCAGGATTTAAGAAACCACAAAAAAATGAAAGAAAATTATGTTTCAATGTAAGTTATTCCAGGAAACCAAAAGATTTATTTTATATATGAAGTATAGTTTCTTCTAGATGTGTTGGCACAGCAAAACATGCTTACAAGTGTAAACAACTCGAGGAACTGTGAGATCCCATATACAACAGAACTGTGAACAAAACTGTGAGTATAAGAATTAATCACATGCATTCCCATTTCTACACATATGCACATTTATATTTCTTGCTTGTACATCAAGAAATATGTTTATACAGTTCACACATGGGCACTTACAAGCCTCCACATGTGAGCAAAGCAAACAAACCTCGAACACATGGTATTTAAATGACTTTAACAGAAGATGAATTTCATTCTGTAAACCTTAGGCAATCACAACACAAAAGAAGCCTCAGCACACATCCAAAGGCAGTGTTCTGTCAAAAAGTTAACACTTAACAGATGGACCTATTTTAGAAGATGCTAGAAAGTTCTGGAGTGATATTTGGGATAAGCCAGTTAATCATAATGAGGATGCTGCATGGTTAAAGAAAATGAGGGAAGAAGTAGTCAGTGAGAAGCAGCCAGATCTAAAACTAATTAGTGCATTTCTGAGTTAAGTGTTTGGAAGAATGCCGCATTGGAAGGGATCAGAACCAGATTTAGTTCAAGGGTAAGGGGTACTGGTTAAAGAAATTCAGTTGCTTACATGGGAAACTGAGGGAACAACTTCAAGATTGCTTGAATGGAGGAGTCATCCCTAATTGGATGACTAAAGGGAGAACAGTATTCCTTATAAAAAAAATAAAAGCAAGGGCAATATAGCTAGTAATTATAGACCAATCACTTGCTTATTATTAGTGTAGAACTGTTTACAGAAACACTCTCAGAAAACATTTATGAGCCCTTTGACAGCCAAAATTTACTTTCAGAAGAACAGCAAAGTTGCATGAAGAACGCTAGAGAAGCATATGACTTTTTACACATAGACAAAGCAGTTCTCAAAAGAAATGCAATCTAGAAAGAAAAATTTAACAATAGCATGGATAGATTATAATAAACCCTATAACATGATTCCACACTCATGGATAAGTGATTGTTTGAGTGTATTCAGTATCGCAGACAATGTAAGAGAGTTAATTAGCATGAAAAAAATGGAAAGTAGATATTTATTCAGGTGACACAGTTATAGGGAGAGTTAATATGAAGAGAGAAATGCTTAGTCCTCCTCAGTTTAGTATTAACAAAGTCAAAGGCAAAGTGTCAGTTTAGAGATAGTAAAGGAAAAATTTGCTCTATATGGATGATCTGAAGCTTTTAGTAATGTAGTAATGCTGTGCGCATGCGTAGTCTCACGCATGCGTGGAATTCAACATCCAAGTGTTTCCCACTTTATTCTGTCTCTCTCTCGACTGGCCGGCGATTGAGCATGAACGCGTCTAGCCTTCTCTCCATCTTTCGAACTTACGCCAGACAGCTCACATCAACATTCCAACGTCTCAGCAAACATGCTCTCACACACAGAAGGCATCTAACCAACAAGAGTAAAGCTGTCTATTTTTCCACTATAAATAAATATTGTTTGTGTTGATAGTTTGGAGTCCAAGCGTAGGTTCATTCTTAATTTAATATAGGAAATTGGGTATGCACCTAATGGTGTATAACCAATTTCCTACAAACTGGTGACCCCCGACTAAAGAACAAAACGCGGCCATGGATTCTGGACTACCAACCAATAATACTACATGAGATGTCAAATTCATTTTTACACAGCGTCACCTACTTGCTAAAAATAGCAGCAACATGCGAACGATTTCACTCGCAACCCTTAGTCTTGGGTTAAAAAAACAAAAGAAAAAAAATCTCATCAAGGTCGACGCTAATGGTCGTACAGAGAGTGTCTGTTGACCGTCTGTAAAAGCGTACCTCTTCAAACACCATCATCACCAAGCAGCCTTTTCGCCACCAGCTTCGTTCAACCAAGATTACCACCGCGATGACAACAACAACCACTACCAACTACAAGCATTCCCCCGACGTCGCCAACAGTTTCAACAGGACATCATTACCACCGTCAACATCATTACCACCACACATACAGAACAGCCAGTTCCAACGCCGACGTCTACCACAATGTCGTGCGCCAACAACCCCACCACCAGGGACACACCAATATCAACACACTCGGTTTTATCTTCACTGTATGAGTGGCATATCCACTCACGCACAACAGTCAGAGCTAGCCGACTAGGATATTTTGTACCAGGTAACAGGTCGCAACTCGCATCGATGCTCAACTACAGCTCTGCCAACTGACCACAACTTCCTGAGTACAGACATTCAACTTGTGTAACTCTTATACGAACTGGATATATAATTTTTCTCTACAGACACTTTTAATATGTTCTGTGTTTTTCACTCACACACACACTTGTGCACTCACACATTTTCTTTCTTTTCAGAAAAAACAATCAGACTTTTACATCGCGTGTTTCCAGTTTCCTGGACAGTTGTCATCACGTTTTGTTTTATCATTGTCTCGTTTGTTTTTTACTAGGTGGCATTTACTGCCCATATTGCTTGCATGTTTTCTTTCATTCATTCATTTGTGCATAGCATGCATGTGTCGCACGAGTGTACATTTCATTTCTTTCATTTTTCTTTGTGTGTGTTTGTGCTACATCTTGTGGGTGGTTTTCAGTGGCCATCCTGCCTCAAGCGTTCCTCCAAAATTTTATATTATCGTGCATTCCGCACTGGGAAGGGAGCCCTGTAGTAACGCTGTGCGCATGCGTGGAATTCAACATCCAAGTGTTTCCCACTTTATTCTGTCTCTTAGTCGACTGGCCGGCGATTGAGCATGGACGTGTCTAGCCTTCTCTCCATTTTTCGAACTTATGCCAGACTGCTCACATCAACATTCCAATGTCTCAGCAACCATGCTCTCACACACAGAAGGCGTCTAACCAACAAGTGTAAAGCTGTCTATTTTTCCACCATAAATAAATATTGTTTGTGTTGATGGTTTGGAGTTCAAGCGTTCTGTTCATTATTAATGTAATATAGGAAATTGGGTACACACCTAATGGTGTATAACCAATTTCCTACATATACTTGTCCAGTGATCAGAAATAAGGTAAAGGATGACTCGTCTGAGAAAATAAAATTCTTCCACTGCTCTAGGGACCAATTCTGTAGGGTAGTACTCCACTCTAAATGCTTTGTAAGGTTTATTTTTGAAAGTAGTAGTTTTCTGATTGCAGCCCTCCTGTGAAATCTGGCTTTGTGCAGCTCCCAGCAAACAGTTTGTGGAAACTGGGTTCTTGAAGTGGTCATTAAGCTCTACAGTAATTTTGGGAGCTATACTTTTGTGATCCTTTCTAACAATTCATGTAAGAGTCTGATGGTCCCTATCTGAAAGTTTTGGCTTTCTTCTGGAGTTTTGTTTTGATGAGGAGGTTTTCCCCTCTTTCTCAAAGGCTGTCATTACTTTCGAGACCGTACTTCTTGATACACCAAACATTTTGGCTGTTTTTGTTACGCGAGCGCCTGCCATATGAGAACCAACAATTTGACCTCTTTGAAAGTCCGATAGATCTGTGATTTTAATGAATTTTAATTACCTTTTTCTGATGATATCTGAAAAGAAATAGCAATTTTTGCAAAACATATTAAGCAACACTAATAATAAATAAAAAAACATAAAAAAAAACAAGATTTTAACAGTTTTATAGATATTTCAAAATTATGATGCTAGGTGTTTCCATCATTTTGTCCAACCCCTCTATGATGAGGTTGTGTTGTAAGAAGTTTGTTGCATAAACACTAGGTCCCAGGTTCAGTTCCACTGCACAGCAGCTTGGACAAGTGTATTCTACTATAGCCCTAAGCTGACCAATGCCTTGTGAGTAGCATTTGGAGATGGAAACTGAATTTTTGAATTTGGGCTTTAGTAGCATTTTGCACCTGGTACAATTTTGCTCTGATGCATCTTAGGTGGAGGATTGAATGCTACTCATCTCCCATTTTCATTAACAATTTGTATAACCAGTTTTAAATCTGCATTTATGTGGAATTCTTCTGAATATTTTGCAGCACTTGTAAAAGAAATCCCCTTTCCAGTATCTCTTGTTGTAGAAATGGTGATTGCAGTGGCTGCAGCAGAGGTGGTGGTGGTGTTTGCATTTCTTTCAAAATTTTCTTTTCTTCTTTAGATTTGTTATTGGTATTATTATTGTTGTTACTGGAATTGTTGAATGTGTTGTTGAATTGTAGATTTGCTGAATGTCAAATATTTTGAAGCTGCTAGCAGACAAAAATGTCTTACCTTCTGTGTTTGTTTTCACTGATGTGGTGATGATGTCATTTACTGTGGTTAATGCTAATCAGTATTCTTTTGCTTTTTGGACAAAGAATGTGTCCTGTCATTGAACATTATAATTAGTTCTTTCTCCACTGCATTTCAAAGTATTTGGAAAATACCAAAATATCTGCTTTTTTCTGATAGCTCAAGAAGGCTTTAAAATATTGATGTGTACCCCTTGCAAATATGGATTGTCTCTAAACAGAAATACTACTAGTGCAGTCCAGGCAATGTTTAAAACAAAGCTTTATCAATTAAAATGAATGAATGAGGCCTTAAGCTGAAAAATTGAAAACACTCCTATGACTTACAGAGCACCAAGTTTCCATTTCTTCCCATGTAAAGCAACTGAAATCTAAACTAAAACTGGAACAACAAAGTATTATGATAAAATGAGGGCAAGAAAAGCCATTACATGGCAAATGCTGTGATAGGCTAAACAGAAAAAGAAATAAACAAAGTAAAATCCCAACAATGGTTAAGAAGCTCAGGACTCAAAGCAGAGACTGAAGGATTTTTAATTGCAGCACAAGGTCAAAGCCTCCCCACCAGAAACCACCAAAAACACATAATGAAGAAAAATAAGAAGATGAATATTATTAGCCCAGTCTGGGCTAAGAATGAATATATCAACACCATGCTACAACAAACAGTTGGAAAATGACTGTTAAATGATGATGAAGTTGATGATGTGACATGGCAGAGTAGGGACCTATATACAACGGAAGCTATGCCAACACTATGGAATGGCAACAGAAAAAAGATGGTAAAGGCATATCCCAGATATGGTATCAGAAAATGATAAAGCAGCCATGCTCTGGGATATGTCAATACACACAGATAGAGAGATCAAGGTTAATAGAATGAATATACTAGGGGTGTTCATTAAAGATTTCCCCTGTCGCACTTCTGGTCATTGCAGGAAATGGAACTTGTACAGGTATACATGACTCTACATGTCACATTGCAAATTGCAGCTTTCCACTAAGGGGAAATCTTTAATGACCACCTCTTGTAATTGTCAGAGATTATCAAGAACAAAAAATGTCTACTAATCAACGTATCAATCCCAACAGATGACAATGTATCTCTAAAAGGAACTCTCAAAATACAAAGATTAGGAAATAGAGATAACCTGAATGTGGAGCCTAAAAACAGAAACAATCCCTATAATAATAGGTGCATTAGGTATAATTAAAAAAACACTCAAATATGTACCCAAAACACCAGGACTTACAAATATATATAACATACAGAAAATAGCACTACTTGGCACTGCACACATCCTACATAAAGAACTTTCAATATAGTGAAAATAAGAGTGCCAAAACAAACCACAGCACATACTCAAAACATGCAGAGTTGCACTTGGTAGTGCAGCGAAAGCACATGATAAAAATAAGACAACTGAATAATAATAATAATCCTTTCTACTGTAGGCATAAAGCCTGAAATTTTTTTTTTGGGG
>JAOPJW010003715.1:14689107-14700019 GCA_027122535.1 Octopus maya | reverse complement strand
GTGGTTTTGCAACAGCACATAAAAGTCAGCTTAAGGCTCATCATCTTATACACACAGGGGAAACATTCAAGTGCACTGTTCAAGGTTGTATATTTCAAGCATTAAAGAGGCAAAATCTCAAGTATCATATGTTGACACACACTCACGAAAAACCACATGTTTGTCGGGTGTGTAACCAAAGTTTCTCACTCATCAAAAACATGAAACGGCACATGTTGCTTCATTCAAACGATCGGCCATACAAGTGTGACCATTGCTCATTCACTTCAACACGGTATGACAAACTCAAAGAACATTTATTAAAACAGCATGGCATTGGGGAAAGGCCAAACAAAAAACATCGAATTTCTGATTACCAGATTAGTAACAACAATGGACTGTTTACTGAATCATATGAAGAAGCAGAAGAAAATAGCACAAAAGAAGAAAACACAATTCCTCCCACAACAACACAAATTGTCATTACAGCTTCAGATGACATCCCTGTACCATTTGCTATTACAAGAGTCAATAGTGATGGTTTTACAGAAATAAGTTATCCTACTATTCAGTATGTGTAATGAATTACCTGACTCCCATTGTTATATATTTGTTTATTTATCTGTATTTCTTTTTACCTATGTGGTAAATATGAGGTGTGTATATATAAACACAGATATATATATATATTTATATGTATATATGCATAAATAAATGTATTATATATTTATATATGCGTATACACACACAGAGGCAAACTTATTTTATATATTCTTTATTCATTCTTTCATTTAATGTCCCATTTTTTTCATGCTAGCTTAGGTTAGATTGAGGAGTTACCTGAGGTTGGATTTTAAAGCTGGATGCTCTCCCTCTCATCAGCACTTACCTGTTTTCCAAGTAAAAGATTTTTTATTCTACAGCTCTTTGAAAGTGCAGGATAACTGGTCATAAGATTAACAAGGAATATAATCATCATCATGTGGAGACAAGCGTAGAATATCAACAGTCATGCACATGTATTTATATATGAAAGGCTTTCTACAGATACTGTGTACCAAGTTTATTCACAAGGCATTGGTTAGCTAGGGACTCTATTAGAAAACACACACACACACGTATATATATATATATAGATATGTATGTATGTGTATGCATGTACACACACACACACACACACACATAGTTGAAAAAGAACAATTCAAACTTTTTGAGAGATCCAAAACAGAGAGTAAAAAATTATTTCTAATAAAGATTCATCATATTCATAAAAATCAGCCAGAGCAAGTAATAAGAATATGAAAATAATAGTTGAAAAATTTTGTTATAGGTATAAATATACCATAAACAAGTATAAAAGAATGGAGGAGAAAATGATGTTGGATCAAAATTAGATTTAATGCGAAATTGGATTCAATACATTCACATGTTTTGAAAGACAATACAAATAAGTAAGAAAAAGTTTATAATCATAGTAATTATAATTAAATTTATTCATAAATTTCAAAACGTGCGTATGTATTGAATTTAATTTTGTATTAAATCTAATTTTGATTCAACATCTTTTTTTCTCCATTTTTTTTTAATACTTGTTTATGGTATATTTATACCTATAACAAAATTTTTCAAATATACATAT
Source organism: Octopus maya (assembly GCA_027122535.1). Taxonomy (NCBI): domain Eukaryota; kingdom Metazoa; phylum Mollusca; class Cephalopoda; order Octopoda; family Octopodidae; genus Octopus; species Octopus maya. The sequence continues at coordinate 14,698,401 of JAOPJW010003715.1, read as the reverse complement.
ATATTCAACTTGACTCAGATTTGGTCTTATTCCTGGTAGAATTTAAGTGGGTAATGGGTTACTACCTGTTACCTTAGATATCCACAAGCTTTCAATAATCTTTCAAGTGCTCAAAACTCTTCTGATAATTTTTCCTGTTCCTAAGAGGCAAACTTTGTGTAGAAGCTCCACAGGACATTCCAGTTCAATCACCTTCAACCATTTGTCTATCATTCCTTACAGTCCCTAATGCACCAGTTATTACTGGTACAACCCTTACAGTTTCATATTCCAATTTATTGCAATTTCAGATTTTAAGGGAGTATATTTTTTTTAATTTCTCTTCTTTCTTTACAATCTTGAAATCAAATGGACATGATGAATCAATTAGTAATCATCTTTGCTTTTCCTTGTGTATTATTGTTATATCTAGTTTTATTATTTTCTATCTTCTTTGCTGTTTGAATTGGAAAATTCCATAAAATATTGCCCTTCAACTCAGGCACCCTTTCAACTTGATAATACCAAGTCCTTCCAGCTTCAAATCCCCATTACTGACAAAGCCTCCAGTGCATAACTTTTACAACTTGGTCATGCCTCCATTTCTTTTATTCTCCTTGAGCCAACTTGGGACATTCTGCCACAATGTGTACCATTGTTTCATTGAAAATTTCACACACTCTCTATTTTGCTGACATCTCATATTTTCTCAAATTGTTTGTTTTTAACACTTTATCTCGAGCTGCTAAAATAAGTCTCTCTTTTTTTTTTTTTTAAATGCTCTTTTTTCAACCAAGTTCAGGTTTTTGTTCCACACACATCCTCAATGGCTTTCCAAATTTCTGTCAAGTTTCTGCGTGTCACTTTTTGTCCAATCTTCAATTCCAACTCCATATCTGATTACCAGTACTGTTCTTGCATTTATTGCTTCAATAGCATATTTTGAATTCAACTTCAACAGTATTTTTCTCACTCTTCTTGTATACTCCCTAATTGTAATCTGCTTCACCTCTTCATGTTTTATTTCATCTGCTTCCAGTATTACCAAATACCTATACCACTGTCTTTTCTAACTGCTTTTATTTTTTGCCCATTTGGCATTTCAATTCCTTGGCTTCCTTCAAACCTTCCCTGTTTCATTATCAATATAGTGCACTTTTCAATCCCAAATTCTATACCTACGTCATTTCAGAAAATGCAAACAGTACAATCAAGACTTTCAAGCTGTTTTTTCTCTTTTTTCACCTAAAGCTTTATATCATCCATAAAAAGGAGGCCATATCCTTTTCCAAAATCATAAAGCTATTTTGGATCTTTTTTTCTATGGAAATTTTAAAGTTTAGTTAAAATTTTAAAATTTGGTGTATTGTTGTAATTTTCCATGCTGAATCTCAGAAGCTAATTCACTTTTTCCATAAAATTTTAAAAAAAAAAGTTACAAAGGTTTAAAGTTTGATAATTTTTACTTAGTCAGAAAACAGAATTTGGAAGATGTCATTTTGTGCGTGACTGCCCATGTTGTCAACTGTAAACAAATGAAATATTGGCAGAATTCTACCTTATGCACCCCTCAAATCTTTTCTATTTTTTGGAATTTTCAGAAATTTTTCTAAATTTGTATTCTACACGTGGGAACTCAGTTATGCAAAAAACCTATAAAAAAAAAAAAAAAAAATTGGGTGTGTGATTTAAGGCTTATTTAGCTGCTATTTTTAGTATATCTCATGACCATCTTATACCTCATGTATTTTACACTTTTAATAAGAGAAAAATGATCACATGGGTAAACAGCTTGGTTTGTTACTATGGAAACAAGCACCTATATGTCTCTTGATTGGCTAAAATTGCCTAAAATTTGCAAACTTTAAAAGCTATTGAGTCTTTGTTGATTTAAGGCAAAATGAATTTCATATCAATGATTACCATACAAAACTACACCAATACACCAAATATGTAATTAATTGGAACAAAAATTGAAAAGTGGCAGGCAAATAGAAAATATCAGCTATTTTGATTTTTTGTAATATCAAACTGAGCAGTATTATGACCGATACAAATAAGCTATCTCCTTGAAATATACCACATCTGATGTTCACTTCCCCAAGCCTTTTATTTTTTCTTTCCAATCAATACAGTATTCCAATGTTTCATACTTTCCTTGCATTTTCTCCATATTTTATGTCACTCATTCTCATTGTTTTACTTGTCCATCTGTGTGGTACAATGTCATAACCCAACCATGCTACATTCAAGCCTGTCAATCTGCTTCTACAATTTCTAATTATCATTTTATTAACTAACTATTGGCCCGTAGTTGCACTACTGTGCTTCATGCATCACTTCTGTTCAAAGAAGTAAACTTACTTTCCAGATGATTATATAACTTTTCTGCCAAGACACCTCTCATAAGCTTCCATATAAGTGCTAAACAGGTTGTAGCTTGAAAATTTGATGCCAATTTACCTTTGAAGGTGTCCTTGAGACATAGCAATGTTTCTTCATTTGTCATCCAGATAGAGACAATGTCCTTGCTGCAGCCATTCGTCAAGGTGTGCAGCAATCTTTTCATGCAACTATGTAAAATTCTTTAGCCAATATTCTTATACTCCATTCAATCCAAGTCCTTTCCAATTACCATTTTTTAAAACTTCAGTCGCACTGAATACAGCTCAATTCTGATGCTCATTTGTCTTGGTACAATTTCAAATTGCCTCTCCATCTGTGTTAACCACTCTGTACTTGCTTTATGTCTCACTGGCCTGTTCCATAGTTATCCCCAAAATAATATTTTGGGGAGAACTATGGAAGTGATTCCTGATGTTTCCTGTTTTTTCAAAAAGATGCCTTTTATTAGGTATCACTGTAGAGTGCCATACAATGGAGACAAGCATAGTTTGAACACGAGAAACACATTTTTTTGCTTTATCATTTTCATGTCAAAATAAATATTTTCCATGGAAAATTATATATCATTTGAAAGCTTTGGCTGTGAACTTTCTTATAGTTTTAATTGAAATCTAACAGTTACATATGTCAGGGTCCCTCAAATACCTTAGTATTTTCATGTACTTTCAAAGTTTGTCCTGTTTTTTTTTTTTTGTCTGTTGAACAGTAGCCCTTGTTCTAGTTCAGTGAGCTTGAGTGCCATATCTCAAGTTCTCTTAAAAATTATATACGTGTGTTGAAGAATGTTTTAGCTTGATTTTGATATAAAACTCGATGGAGGTAGGTCAGGAAGATGATCGTTACAAAATATAAAAGTTTCACTTTTATTGTAAATTTTCACTTAGAAAAGAACATAATTTCTTCAAGATTTTTATACCATAAGAAAGAAAAATTTCTGGCTAAATAATCAAGGACATTAGGTATGGTGAAAAATGAGGGTGGTATACTGATGCTTTTTGTGTACAAAAAAAACATATTGACACTACTTGTCAGACTGATGGATTCCCACTCAGCGAATTCACAAATTCAAATGTCAATTTTGATCCAGAATTTCAAGAAATAGACAAATTGATTGGTAAGTAAACATATTTCTACAAGAATTTGCACTAAATTGAGTTACATAGGGCTTCTAGAATCCAAAATTAGCATATAATCATTGTATTGATAATGTTTATTCCCTATTGCTTCGTACCAAGCAACATATGAATTTTACCTTGTGAATTTCGTATTTCTTAGAGAAATAGTGGTCTATTTTCATCAATAAAAATTATATTGTCAGTTTGTAGGCTATTAGAGTCCTATGTGATTTCAAAAACTTTTCCCTCTGATTTTGAATACAGTCCGATATTCTTGTAACGTTTACATTTTCACAAATGAGATTTATTTCAAAATAAATCTAAAGAATTCATCTACATGTGTGTATGGATTATCAACACAACTTGAGTTACAGTGCTCAAGCATATTGAACTAAATCAAGGGCTACTGTTCAGCAGTCAAAAAAAAAAAAATTAAAATATGGGATAAACTTTAGAAATACCAAGGTGTTTGAGGGACCCTGACATCTTAGGTAAGTATCAGATTTTGATTAGAACTATGTGAGAACAAAGTTCATATCCAGAACTTTCAAATAATATATAATTTTCCAAGGAAACTAGGTATTTTGTCATGAAAATGATGTACCAAAAAATGGGTTTTTGCATGGCCAAACTGCATCACCCATTCCATAGAGCTCTCCAAGGATACTTATCAAATTTATTGTTAAGCCCCAAACTTAGAGAAGATTCAGTTTTATGCTCTGTACCAGTGTATCAAAACTGGACCCCTTAGAGATAATAGCTCGCAATATAATCATGTCTGAATACACAGGAAATACTTGCGATAGTTATAATTTCATTTAATTATTTATAGGACTGAGTTTAGGATTAGGAAACTCCCATAATCTGGATTTTCTTAATTTTGACTGAGATTTTCCCCTTTTTTTTTTTTCACCATAATCTTGGAAATGAAGAGGGAAAGCTTTTTATAAAACAAAAATTTCAAAAGTTTATGATTTTTTTACCCCCTCCCCCACCAATTTAGGCCAATTTTTTGACACTAGGCATAGGGATACTTACTTCTGTTTGATTGAAACAATGTATTCTGTACAAAACCTTTGCACCCAGCATCATATCTTTTCAATTTGCTCTTTGTGACAATTCTTCATATATAGTTTGCTTTTCCTTTACTTCTAACCTGTACTGTCCATTCAGTGTTCTGATTACAAACTCATTCATGAGTTCTCTTACTATCCTATTTAATTACCCAGTTCTTTCCATGTCTTTTCCAACTTCATTCTTATTCTTTTCCTCCACTTTGGTACCTTCTTTTCCTTCCTGTTCCTTTCTTCAATAGTCTTTCGCCTATATTCTATTATGTTAGCTACAACAATAGCAGTTGCTATGGTTAGCCGGTTTGTTTCACTAATGTTCTCTGTTTTACAGTTACTTGTCCAGTTAAATCACGTGCACTATTTACACCATTAGCTTTCTAAGGCATATAGTGATTTCCTTCTTTTTCGTTTTCTTTATCTCTTATCCTTTCATTACCACTTTCTTCTACTGTTGTTTCACACTCCTCCTGTTAATTTTTTTATTCTTTTCTCAATTTATTTAGCCTCTAATCCTAATCCTGTAATCCAATCATTCATGCAAATTGCCCTTGCCTGGTCTATCAATCATTGGGTAGAAGCATCAAAGACTCCCTTTTCATCCCATATTCTCTTCATCCATTTTTTGAAACCTTTCAGCTCACTTCTCAGCCAGCATTCATTCACAATCTTGTTTACCTCTTTTTGCCATTTCAATTTTTTCCTACTGCACTTTTGACTTCAATTCTGAGCAATGGCTTGATGACAACCTGCCAGACCTTAATCAGACATCCCTTGCCTGCTTCTCCTGTTTACACTTCCAGTCCCGTTCATGCAGTTATGATTATTACTTGAATATGACATCATTCATTTTGAGATAGCATTTATAATGAGGTTGTGCATTTGTATTTTTATCATTACATCATCACTGGGTGGTTTGCCAACCAAGGTTCAGAGAGTCCACACCTACTCTCATGTACTGTTGGGTGGTCATTGATTCAGATGAGGTCATCTTCCTCTTTACAGTCATGTTTTTCTTTCTGCAGTTTGTTCAACTTCCGTCCCCCTCACTAAGCTTGCTTGTTGGATTTGCCAGTGTAATTGCCAACAATCCAACCTTTAGTCTGTTTATTTTGAACCTAAGTACATCTTACAATTGCTAACAATGGAAACTCATTAGACACTCCCTCCAGACTAACACAATAAGTCAAGTACAAAATATACAGTAGATGGTCCCTTTCCTCATCTGTTCTCTCCATCATTGCTTGGTCTAACAAATTTGCCTTAATATTCTTTATTGATATTATTATTACTCCCGGTATAGTAATCATTACCATCCTCATCACTACTACTACCACTATCATTATTATTTTTATGAACACAACCAATTTTACTATCATTGTCACAATCAATTTCACCATTAATATCACTATCAATATTTTTATCATCTTCACCACAATCTTCATCAAGATTTCTAGTATAGGTGGCAAGAGTGCAATTGGGTGAGTTCATTGCTGAAATGCAAACAAGTTTTTAACATTGAAGTTATAAGTAAATCAAAATTCAAATATAACATACCATCTGAAATTTGATGAGAAAAAGAAAGAAAATTGGAAAAAAAAACAACATATTGCTGTTATTCTACATGCAAAAGAAGAAACATAAACAAATGATTGACTTCCTACATATAATATCATTAGTCCAAACTATAACCATAGGGACAAGCGAAAAAGAAAAACAACATATGGATATTTAAATATGGAGCACTATTCTGAAGTGAGACACAGAGAGCCAGCAAGCCTTCCAATGTTGATGAGAAACGAAAATTATTATTTTTTTTTTTAATTTTTTTTTTAATTTTTTTTTTTCACCATTTTGTCTAGCTTTACATTCTGAGTTCAAATTCCGACGAGGCGAAATTTGCATTTCATCCTTTCAGTGTCGATAGAATATGTAGCAATTGTGCACTGTGGTCGATGTAAGCAACTAGTCTCTTCCCATCAAATGTCAGGATTTGAACCTCTAATAGAAAGGACTTTTATCATAAATATTACGTTTGACTAAGGCAACCAGCTGGCAGAATCGTTAGCACGGCGATAATGATGTTTAGCGGCATGTCGTCCATGTTTACTTTCGCAGTTTAAATTCCGTCGAGGTCGACTTAGTCTTTCATCCTATCGGGGTCAATAAAATAAGTACCATCTGAGCACTGGTGTCAGTATAGTCGATGTACCCTCCCATGGAATTACTGGTTTTGTACAAAAATTTCAAACCAATATTACATTTGACTACCATATAAGACGTATTTTGATTCTCCCATTGAAACAAACTTTAGATAAGCATTAGTAAATTATGTTCGTTTTCGTTTTCTTTTTTTGTGTGTGTGTGTGTGTGTGTGCTTATAAGAAGAATATATTATCTAAAGTGCGTCAGCCCTCAATACCCAGGTCAGAAAAAAAACCCGCATCTTACAAAGTTATTTTACAAATGTTATTAACACATATGAGTGCGAAGAGAAATTCTACAGATCTTATTAACACATTTTACATTTTATGTCTTCCAAGCATAATTATTCCACATGACCATGCACTAGATTGGCTAAAATAGATATCAGAACACACAACTAAATGTGCAAGAAGAGGAAGATGTGCGGTATACAGAGCATTTCTAGTATGTTAATTCACGGTACACACTGGTCACGCATTGACTTGTTTCTTCTTGTAACACCGGCATCTGAAGAACTGCGTCGCTAACATCGTTTGTAGTAATGTAGAAGTGCGAAAGAGTCGGAGTACTAGATTTCTCTTCTCTCTCTCTCTCTTAGAAGTCTTCCCGATCGATTTCATACCATAGACAACGCGATAATTAATGTTTTAAAACCTCTGCCAGTTGAAGCCAATCCAGAACAGTTTTGAAGCTAAGATTACACAATGTAACACATTTTTTGTTTATTTGTATTTTTTAATGTTCATATATGCATTTTTTGCCACTTTGCTCGCATCAGTCTGATGACGAGCAAAGACTCAGAAACATGTCTCTGGATGCAGGCTTAGCTAGGTGGAGGTGCTTGTCACCCCTTTATAAACATAAGAACACAGGAAATGTGTCAAGGCCGACAGTAATCGGTGTAGCTTCCTAGGTCTAACCAACAGTAGTATTATTCTCTTCAGGGGACTGTCACATTAAGTTGACAGCATACAACTACTTCAAGTCTATCTAAGTTTGGCTGAGACATACCTAAAGAAAGTGACACCTCGATGCTTACGACGACAAATGTTTCAGTTGATCCTGCCCGTAAAATGAACGTGCTAGTGCCTGAGCACTTAAAAAACACGCGTAACCTTAACGTATTCCTCAAAGCGATTCAACATGACACGGAATGCGAACAAGCTGGCCCTTTCAAATATAGGTTCAAGTCATTTTTACCAGTTGAGTGAACTGGCGCAATGTGAAATAAAGTGTCTTGCTCAAAAACACAACGCGCAGCTGAGTATCGAACTCATTACCTTACGACTATGAGCCGTATACGGTAACCACTTGACCACATGCGTTCCTATAAAATGTCCCACAATTTGGGGGAAGAATAAACACAAAGGTAACTGTTATGAATATCAGTGATGACTTCAAGTCGTGGATCGTAGTCATTTTGTAGCACAAACTGGGTGCCGTTCAATACGGACATCAAATCGGAGATGTGTTGCTTATGGGGTTACCCTAGTTATACATCTCTTCATGATTCCGTTCAACATAAAAACAATACGTATACTAAATACTGTAGAGGGTACAGAGAAGAAATCCTTAAACCTTAGTATCCGAGATGGAAAGCCCTTTATCTACAAATTGATAGTAAAAAGAACATTAAGAGTATTATTTTGTCCAAAATACCTGAAAAGCAAACGCAATATGAATAAATTATGGAACTTGATAGTCTTAAGGCTTCGCGGGGTACAAATCTGAAATCGTCAAAAGAATTGCTTCGTCCCCATTGCCCTTTTAGCTTCAAGTGGCAATAGCAACAACAGCAAGGGCTAAACGTCCAGGAAGCACCTACTCACAGCAAAATCACTCCAGTCATTGATGGCGATGGGGAATAATGCAGAGGCCGAAGAAGGGAAACAGACTAGTTTTCAAGAATGATGAAAATGACCCAATGAAAACAATCCAAAAATGCAATAAAATAATACGAGGGCTACACGCTCTCTGCAGGGGAACCAGCCTTTTACTTGCATGATATAAAACTCATAACCCTTTGCAAAACTAACAAAGGGGTAATAAGACACTTATACGAAATACACCAAGAATTTCCATTCAAGTGAGAAGAGCAAAGGAAATTGAATCACCTTTCAAACAGCTAAAAATCAAAATAACAAAAAACTACCGAAAAAACAATACAAAACAAATAATATTAATAAGGATTTCCGACTGACGTTACGAAATGTTATATGTCATATATCCACGGGGTGTAGGCCCTCAGTTTTACTTTACAGAAACCCAAGGGTTCCTCAAAGAAGATTTTTGAATCACCAGTTTATATTATTATACAGGAAGAAGCAGCAGAGAGGTTGCTTATTCAGAAACGTAGCTTATCCTAATCAGCTGATGCGGACGTATAAATTTACACGCAGAGCCTTACACAGCCACACACAGCCACACACAGCCACACACTGCTACACACACACAAATACACACACACACACACACACACACACACACACACACACACACACACACACACACACACACAC
>JAOPJW010003715.1:13458130-13473948 GCA_027122535.1 Octopus maya | reverse complement strand
AATGGTATATTTTACGTGCCACCTGCACAAGGGCCAGTCCAGCGGTACTGGCAACGGCACACACAATATGATATAATTAATTACAAAGCAGAAAAATATTCTTGGCCATATTACATAGCATTACTAGTTCAAAGATCTACAATTCAACAAAATATTTTTCTTACCGTTTTTCTGTTTTGAATACCTGTAGTCGTAACTGCAGGCCATTCTGTGCAACTTTGTTGAAACACCTGTAGTCACATTTACATCGGCTGCTGCACTCATAAATGCTGAAACAACCAACAAAAAACAAATATAAAAGACTCCATTTACAAACATATTTCTCTTAAATTTACATCACATTTCGTAACATAACGGCAGTCGTGATCCAATCAAGAAGGCCTTGAAACAGCACATTTTCTCCTGGTGACCCCATAAACTTACTAGCATCCGGTATGCGAAGCTTTCAACTGGTAGCACTAGCATCTGTAAGTTGTCTGTAAAAAATCTAAAACAATTTATATGAGAGAGAGAGAAAGAGAAAGATAATATATGTGCCTTACCCTGTTAAAATTGGTTCACTCAAACGTCGATACTTATAGCCGACAGACTCGTCTGCATGGCCACCAGGACTGGCTGTGGTGGCTTCAATGGTCATCTGAATACATGCACATTTAGATCTGTCCTGAAGGGAGAGAGAAACAAAAGACAATGAATGAAGGATTGAAACTTCCAATGCAGTGAGAAGAGACTGAGAGAGAAAAGATGAACAATCTGAGACATTGGAGTAAAGATTGTTTGCCAACATAACATGGCAGTCCTGGTTTAGGATGAATGTTACTGTAATTTAGCCCCAGGAGACATCATCTCCAGCTGGCTGTACAACATGATCTGTGTCCTTATATTTTCAAACAAGGGAATATAGCACCCCCACTCAGCTCAAAACAATATCTGTGTATTGCGATTTCCAGGTTATTTTCCTTCATCAGCACAGAATAATTGTTCAGTTAGAGGTGGCGCTGCCAAATTCCCATTTGAAATATATAGTTTTCAAAGTGACATTTAGTCATGTTGTGAGATTTAAAAATAGTAGTTTTCTAATAAACAAAACAGTATTACATAAAAATGGGGTGGAGGACATAATGATAAATAATAGTAATAATAATAATAATAGTGAAATATTGTTTTGTTTGTGTGTTTCAGTAATCCTCCGTAACCGTCAGCTCTACCACTCCACTTACAAGATGTTTATCTTCTCTATAATGATGTATGTTGGCTTCCTATTTTTCATCTGTATTCATTATGGCAAGTATGCAGAGACTGGCATTGAGAAAAGGGAGTATAAAATATTGGGTAAGAATCACTCAAACTTACCTCTTTTGGACATGTATAATTATTTATGTGTGTGTGTGTCATTGAGTGTATGTGTCTTCTATTGTATGTGCATAATAGTGTGTCTGCTAAGGACTATAGCATGCTCTTCGACATGCACAGGTTTATGTATAGTGTATGTAGGATGGGAGTGAAGGGGCATGGCTCAGTGGTTAGAGCATCAAAATCACGAGTTTTTTAAGTTTGATTCCTGGTGCAGGCTGTGTGCTGTGTTCTTGAGCAAGATTCTGTATTTCATGTTGCTCCTGTTCACTCAGCTGTAGAAATGAGTTGTGACATAACTGGTGTCAAGCTGTGTTAGCCTTTGCCGTTCCCTTGAATAACATCGGTGACATGAAGAGAGGAGGCTGGTATGCTTGGGCAACTGCTGGTCTTCCAGAAAACAACTTATTTTGCAGTTTAGGTTCTAATGCAGTCCTGGGTAAGACATTAAATTGCATCTGGTGTTGAGGCTTCAGTTTGGAACTTCTGGAGTTGTGGGGAGCATGAAGTCATTCCTTAATTACCATTACTCCCAGGTCTGTTCTGACCCAGAACAGTAGTTTCTGTTAGGGTCCCATCTATGAATTAAATAGATTTTTATAAGAGTAGATTGATTGCAGTGAAAGCAATCAATTTAGAAGAATGAAAACTCCAAAGTTAATGCCCTCTTCTAACATGACCTAAGCCAGTATGGAAAAGTATGGCTGATGAAACTAATGTTTTCCTGTTTTTTGCTGCTTTCATGGCACTATCAATCTCATTAAATTGGAAGTATTAATAGAATTAAGGATATTTTTTTTGTCTTTTTCTATTTCATAAATTCTTATTTTTTTCTAGAAGTATTTTTTAACAGAATAAATTTTAATGTTCATGATTCTTGGTTTCTAGTGTCCAAATCTTTGAGAGAAAAAATGGCATCTCTACCTTGGAGCCTGGGAATTATTTGTTTGATACTCTTAATTTCCTGGAAATAATTTATAGAATGTTGACAGTCCCTAGTTGTGACCGTCTCTGTGTTGTGTTTGATGTCATTTTTGTGTTTGTCTGGGCTGAGTAGGATGGATGGCATTTTTGAAATGGTGTTCTATGGTGGTGGCATTTAGTTCCAGAGCATCTCTGATTGAACAGACTAAATTACATTTCATGGCACTAATTTTTTTAGCAAACCTTACTTAAGGTGCATCTTGCTTGCTTGCTTCATGCTCTTGGGGCTGGGGTCATCCGAAGTTAGTGCTCCTTGAGATGTCATCATGCATAGAGCTGACCAGGTCCCCCAGTGCTGTCCATTGCTGGCAGTCCCATGTTAGCCCCTCTGTATATCCTCCATGGTGACATTGAGTCTCTGGAGATCTTCCCCAATCATGTTCAGCCAGCTGGTGTGGGGCCTGACATGAGGCCTCTTCTAGCCCATGATATTAGTTAAGTCTAGAGTGCTCTTTATGGAATATGAAATTCATTTCGCTCTTTCATGTCTACACTTTTATCTATAAGATATCTCACATATACTACATTTCCAGAAGAAAGTGTCTAATCTTGTGATATTGTATGTAATTTATTAATGTACTAAACTTTGATTAATCACTGTTAAAATAACAATATACATTAAAATAAAAACTTCCCAAAGGAAAGAAATCTAAGTGACTCTTGAAATAGTGAATTTTCAAGAACATTTTGACACTCTGCATCAAATAAGTCTAGAAGATCAGCTAGGATTGCCTTGTAATTCAGGCTCTGGTTCTTTCCTAGAAAGTTTTCAACTCTCTTTAACACAGCATCATAAGCTTGTCATTCAGCTTTGTTCAATGAATCTCTGAACATCTGATTTTTCATCAGTTTGCAAGTGTCTGGTGCAATGAATACACTTTCTCTAATCTTTCAGCAACTTGATTGGTTGCTTCTCGGAGTCCAGGGACTTTGCAAAATATTTGAAGATTCCAAGTTTTGATATGTAGTGATAGTAACACAATTAGCTCAGGTGAAACTAGTGGTATGCATTGAATATCTTTTATTCCCTGGTCTCTATTCATGACATACTGGTCAATCCTGCCAACTGTAGGGCTCATTTTGAGCCCAGCTGTCCCACAATCACAAGAAATAGCAAAACTTTGTGTAACCCTTTTGTATTCCAGTTAAAAAAAAACCCTACTGTCTTAGTGTGGTGACATGAGTATTAAGACTTCTGTTATTTGTTATGTAAGGAAACCTATTTTCTGATATCCCAAAGATTCCATTAGTTTGCAAATGTTTCTTGATGCAGACATGGTAGAATAGTTGAGGATTTTGCCTTGAAACCAACCATGAGGCTCTGGGTTTAATCTCATGATGCAGTAGTGTGGACAAATGTCTTCTTCTATGGCTTCAGGTCAATTAAAGACTTGTGAATGAAACTGGGTGGATGGAAATTGTGTGAAAGCTCATAAATGTACTCTGCCTGTCATTCAAAAATCCTTACCTTGTTCATCCAGCAACTGTAATCCTCATCATTGAAATTGATGAAGGATCCATATAGAAAAGTTTCCTTGTCTCTTTACCTTTCCATTACAGCTGAATTATTTCTTAGAGCATTTGACACGCATGTTGACTCATTACCAAATAAAACAAAAAATTCTTTTCAGCCTACATATGCCAAGCTGTCAGTGTGATGACTTTCCAGTTGATGTTAATTCTTCTTGGCAAAGGCTTCACCATTACAAGGGGTTACATCAGTCAAGTAGGCTCCATCAAGGTTGCTGTATTCATGACAGTCTATGTTTTCATCTATGTTGGAATATTCATCTGGGAAGCTGAGGTAAGCATTCTTTCATTTTTTTTTTTTTTCCATTTCATTTCTTTCTGTAAGCTGTTGTCTGGTTCTTAAGACTGACTGACCTGTGCTTGACTGACATCTTCATCTTAGTCTTTGAAGATGATTTTTGTCCAAATATTTCATTCAACTAACAAAACCTGCTAAAGTAGCAACCAGATCTCCTTCAAATCACCATCTTAAACTAGGGAAGAGCACATTAGATAATGTAGTCCTAAAGTAGCTGGATGGTCACAGCTGGAACTCCTTTGGTCATCAGTGTACTTTATCAGTGTTCATTGGGAGGTGGTGGTGGTGGAGATTAAACAACAACAACAACAATTTGTTCTTCTGCCACTCACTTATGATTGAAACATTAACTGAAATTAGACTGGAAAAAAAAATCTTCAAACAAAAGTACTTTTGAAATTGAAATAATCAGTATAACTGGCACTCGACCAGTTACGACGACGAGGGTTCCAATTGATCTGAATAGAAGGAACAGCCTGCTTGTGAAATTAACGTGAGAGTGGTTGAGCACTCTACAAACACATGTACTCTTAAAATAATTCTCGGGGAGATTCACCATGACACAGAATGTGACAAGGCTGGCCTTTTGAATTACAGGTTCAATTCATTTTTGCCAGCTGAGTGAACTGGAGCAGCGTGAAATAAAGTGTCTTACTCAAGGACACAATGCACTGTTGAGAATCTAACTCATAACCTTACGACCATGAGCTGAATACCCTAACCACTAAGCCATGCACCTTCACTCAAAGTGTGGAGAATACGAGTATAAATGGTAGAAGTGAGTACTGGTATTGTAGCTATGATGTTAAATGAAAAGGAAACGAAAAAGCAACATCTAAAGGCTTGCAACTTTATACTAAAAGGTGTGATTTCTGAGTGAGGCAGAAGATGATAGGAAAACCAGGAAAATGGTGGTAAAATCTGGTCTTAAGAAGCTGAATCTCTTGGAAATGACAAAGGGCTGCAACAAATCTCGACACTGTGCTAGAAAAGACTCATCAAACCTATGCAAATATGGAAAAGCAGACCTGAAAATGATGATGATGACATTGGACAATGTTGCTTTGGATATATATATATATATATATAAAAAATAGATGGATAGTCATAGCAAGATCATCTTTATGCAATCAGCACTGACCTAGGGCTGAAAAAACAACAACCAGCCCTGCTATGCATTGCCCTCATTCTGTGTTTGCCACCTTACAGTCATCCTTGTTGTTGTTGGCATCTGACTTTTTAGCCAGTGGAACCTGCCACAAGAACTGAAAGAGCAAATGTCCCAGTCTGGTTGAAAAAGATAGCAAGCTGACAGAATTGTTAGCACACCAGGCAAAATGCTTAGCAGTATTTCATCTGTCCTTATGTTCTGAGTTCAAATTCTGCCAAGGTTGATTTTACCTTTCATTATTTCAGGGTCATTAAAATGAGTACCATTTGAGTACTGGGGTCAATGTGATCAACTTTGTGAACTTGCTGGCCTTAAGCTAAATTAATGGGTTCTCTAGAAATGATAGAAATGAAACTGGACAAATACATAACTTAAACACCAGAAATTAAACTTAACATAGAGGAAATAGCATTATTTGGGCACTGAACATATTTTTTTATTTATGCACTCGTTTCAAGCCTAGCCAGGCTCATGGGCCTGGTTTCCCAGTTTCTGTGACATATGTGTTCCCTGCAGCTGGATGGGATGCCAGTCCATCGCAGCGTTACTCAAGAAATAGGAAGGAAGAGTGAGAGAAAGTTGGGGCAAAAGAGTACAACAGGGGTCGCCACCACTCCCTGCCGGAGCCTTGTGGTGTTTTAGGTGTTTTTGCTCAATAAACACACACGATGCCCGGTCTGGGAATCAAAACCGCGATCCTCTGACCGCGAATCCACTGCCCTAACCACTGGGCCATTGTGCCTCCACACTGAACATATACCATGTTGAATACCTCTGTGTTGACACACAATATTTTTTTAGAGAAAAATATCAACAACAGGTACTACACATGTATTATCTTTTATTTGTTTCAGTCATTAGATTGTGGCCATGCTGGGGCTGGTTTTAAGAAATTTTAGTCAGATGATTTTACCCCAGCACTTATTTTTTTCTTAAACCCATCAGTCTCTTTTTCTGAACCACTAAGTCTTGGGGATGTAAACACATCATAAACACACCAACACTAGTTGTCAGGTGGTGGTGGTGGTGGACAAACACATGCATGCACACACACACACATGTATATATAGGTTTCTTTCAGCTACCATCTACCAAATCCACTTGCAAGGCTTTGGTCGGCCCAAGACTATAGTAAGAGACTCCCAAAGTGTCAGGTAATGGGATTGAACCTGGAACCACATGGTTGGGAAGCAAACTGCTTACCATACAGCCATGCCTGCACCTTCTGTTAGGTAGAGTACTTTCAATACAATAAAAATTATGTAAACAAAACATTGCACATAGCCCAAGTGACACAGTTGCATTTGATTGTTCATTGAAAGCATGCAATAATGTTGAAACTATTAAAATAATAATAATAAGAAGAAGAAGAATAGTGAAGGCGCATGGTTCAGTGGTTAGAGTACTGGGCTCACAATCACGATGTAGTGAGATTGATTCTCAGACTGGGTTCTGTGTTGTGTTCTTGAGCAAGACACTTTATTTTCATGTTGCTCCAGTTCACTTAGCTGTAGAAATGAGTGCAATGTCACTGGTGCCAAGCTGTATCGGCCCCTTTGCCTTTCCCTTGGATAACATCGGTGGCATGGAGATGGGAGGCTGGTATGCCTGGGTGACTGTTGGTCTTCCAGAAAATAACCTTGTGCCTAGGATGGGGACTATCTAGGTGCATCCCATAGTTATTCATAACCGAAGGGATCTTTACCCTTTTTTTTTTAGTGGGGCATGAAAGTGCAAACAATACCTGCATGATAAAAAAAAAAAAGAAAAAAACATATGAACAAAACTGTAGAAGTTATACCTGGATCTTCAACACTACACACTATTCCCTGCTAGGAACAACCCACATTCTATGCAAGACACTATCAATTCAGTAATACAACCTAAACAAAACAATCCACAACACAAGTCACACTGTATACAGCAAATATCCAATGAAATAAACTACCACCAGCAGGTCAAATAACCAATGCATTACACACAACACAATATGAACATTAATACAACAAAAGACTGTACCTCACTCTATAAAAAAAAACTGATGCAATACAATACTGGGAAGAGTTTGCACATTCCCAACAACAAAAAAGAACACCATTCTGCACACACCCCAGCAGCACAGAAGTGTAGCAGGTGATGCAGTAGAAATTTGCCTGAAACTACCAAATGTTCAACAACAACTACAACAATAACAACAGCAGTACCACCACCACCAACAACAACAACAACAAACTAAATTTAATTTTGTATGTTATTAAAAAGATTCTGATGTTTTCTTTTCGTTACCAGTTTTTTGATCCTGGCATTGTGCTGTACCGCTATGAAAGCCCTCCTGGTTATGGGCTGATTGGTATGCGAGTTGTTGGATGGTTATGGTTTTGCTATGCCATTGTTACGACAATCAAGCATCACATTGAAAAATTATCTTTTTATATTTTCTTCTTTTTTGTTTTTACACTCTGGTGAGTTTGTTTCCTCATTTTCTTTTGGTTCCTTTTTATTTTAGTGTTTTTTTTAATACTTTTTGGCCCCACTCTAAAATGTGTTCCCCTAATTTTAGGGCTTGACAAATGAAATCACTATTTACAACTACTTTTATATTTCCATTTAATAAAAGAGGAGGAATACACTTGTGACTGAGGATGTTCATTTGGTTCTGATACTGTGTGCATGTGTGTGTGTGCATGTGTGTGCATGTGTGTGTGTGCATGTGTGTGTGTGCATGTGTGTGTGTGCATGTGTGTGTGTGCATGTGTGTGTGTGCATTTGTGTGTGTGTGTAATAAATTTGTGGAAAGGGTCATTGTATATACATATACATAACATACAGAGCCTTGTTATCACTCAATCTTGCTATTGACCCGAGGGTCCTCATCAGGTTTACTGGGAAGGTGGACGACTGGAAGAGTTGATGTAGTGTGGTCTGAATCTGCACCGGATTGATTTGGTATTTTCTACTGACAGAAAATGAACTTATTGGTGGACAGTGGTTTGAGACTGCACCCCCAGATTAGAATAGATTATTCCCAACATGTCATCTGTCTCTTGCTGGATAATCTTACCAGGGCTTTATTCACATTTGACGCAACTACAAGGTCTCTTTGGGCTGGAAGAGGACTTGTAGCAGGCCCTGCACCTGATGGCTGAATGTGATTGGGGGAGATGATTGATTAGTTTTGCACCCGTTTAATTGTACCTCAATTTAATGCGAAATAGCAACCTCTGGCCAACCACACATCAGTGAGTTGTGTTCAGCAGATTTCATCACACTTATTTGTATTATCTAACCAATCAGACAACTCGAGTGTTGTTCATTAAGTGAAATCACTCCTATTTATATTGGTCAAGTCTGACCTAGGATCACACTTCATTTTTGGCTTTTGACAAGTTGTATGTTTTTTTACTTGCATACTCTGCCCCATGTTTCTGAAATGTATGCTTCTTCAACATTTGTCACCTTAAGTGAGTTTTATTTAATGTGCTTATAATCATAAGGTTCGAGTTTATCATGCTATGATTTTTCGGACATTTTTTGCCTCTATCCTTTCAATAGTTAGTATTTATTTATTGCTATTGTTATGAACGCCAAAAAAATGTTGATTTCACATTCATGCAATGCGAGCATTGCTCCCTGTCTTTTAAAAGAAAGAAAAAGAAAAATTGAACAGTCCATGTTGTTAGATGGAGAAAGAGAAAAAAACCTTTAAAAAGGGAAAGCAGACAGTAGATAAGGACAAAAAGGACGGCCGTGGAGTTAGGTTGTTAGGAAAGACAGAGGTCGGTTGTTGAGTAGACAGGAAAAAGACCGGTGTTGCAGAAGGATGTTGTGTCGTCATGGAGTTGGGGCGGTTGTCGAGTAGGCGTAGGTGCGTCAGTTAAAGGGAAACGGTGAGCTGGCAGGAAGACAGGAAAAGAGTTCGATTGTCGCGTAGACAAAAAGTTTGGTTGCCGAATAGACAAAAAAGATTGGTTGGAAAACAGTCGTCATGTTGTGTTGAGTGTTGAGATCAACAAAAGACCGTGAGTGAGTAGTTGCGTCATGGAAACATTTATGTTACATTATTTACATTTGACGGATACCCTCCAGCCTTCGTCAGGTGTCTTGGAGGGTATATCAGCTGAAACAAAATGAGGACAAATATCCGTCAAATGTAAATAATGCTCAAAAGGTATGTTGAAGAACTTTTAAGAATGAATGATCCAAGGTCCTCTTCAGGGCCACCAAGTTTAAATTGTTATCACTGGATTCATCTTTGCTGGCAGCACTGCCACTGAGAGTTTTAAGAGCGAAGCATCCAAGGCTCTCTTCAGGGCCAGCAAGATTAAATTGTTACCGTCAGATTCATCTTTGCTGGCAGCACAACTGCAGAGATGTTTCGTAGTGAACGTTCAAAGGCCCTCTTTAGGGCCAACACCTGTAAATTGTTATTTCTATAGTTGTGTTTGAAGGAAGTCTTTCGGTTCATTTGAGTGACTACTCCTTTGAGAGTTATACCAGGCAACGTTGGGTACTTCTAGTACAAGCTAAAATAATGCTAAGTATTGTGTTTGTAAGGTGGAGTGGGGTGGGGGTCATACAGCACTATCACAGTCTAGTAGGGTGGGATAACACTGGGTCATCTGGAGTGGGGTAATACAGTACCTTCACCATATGAGGAAATGGTGTAATACAGAAAATCCCTGTATAATGGGTTAACACAGGGCCATCCCTGTTATAGTGAAATGGTGTAATACAAGATTACCACTATCATTTGTTATTTCTCAAAATTACATACAAATATTTGTGGGTCTTATTGTAAAGAGTGGGGCTGAGTGAGCTCATGAAATCATATCTTTCACTTCAAATTCTGTAAGAACAGGATTTATGCTTTGATACTTTCTCAAATATTCAAATACTGTACATTTGTTTTGCTTATATCCAGGTTCTGGGCTACTGTGATAACATTTCTTGTTGCTAATAATGCAGTTCCTTGGCATTTGAGGGAGAAAATTGTCAATGGAGTTGAGATATTTATTGACTTTTATGCACATTTAGTGTTTTTAGTGAGTATGGCTCCTTCATCATCTTATCCTTTTTGTCTTCATCAGTGTAGCTTGTTGGATTATATCCTGGACATTCCACTTCAGCCATCTGACCTTGTATAAACTAACTGGCTGTTTGAGAATGTTTCAGCCACTCCATCATTACCTCATCCTTCACAGCTTCTACTTCATCCTTCCTATCTTGGCCAGTTTGAGTGACACCTGTGTCGTTTTCTTATTCCAGTTCCTCACCAGTCCTGTCTTGATCAACAGAATCTTCCCATTTCACATCAAAACCTCTCAAGTAAGTTCACTGTTTTTACCATTGACTCTACTCTTTCAGTTACTCATTATCCACTGAATGTTATTTTATTTTGCATTAGTCAGGAGGGGAAAGGTTGTACCCAATGATCCTTTATAGGACCTCTGAGATTGATGGCAGGAAATGGAGGGAAATATCCTCTAAATGGGAACCTGACCCAAATGCTTTCAACTGAGTGTATCATGTTAAAGATACCCCAGGATCAGGTAATGGTGTTAAGCTGGCAACAGATTAAGTGTAATCAGCCAAATAGGCCCGGTCAGTAATTTAAACTGGGAATGCAAACAACTGGAATAAATACCACAAAACATCGTCTGTGATGTTCTAATGATTCTGTCAGCTTATCACACTTGAGACTGCAACGTTATCAATCTCAGAATGATGACTGGCAAAATTGACCTTAGCAGGCTTTGAATTCAGAACACAAGAAGCTAGCATAAATACTACAAAGTAATTTGTCTGCTACTCAAATGCCTCTCTAATTTGCCACCTTACAATCATCCTTGTTTTACCTATGTTTTCCCATGCTAGCATGGGTTGGATGGGTCTATTCTGATATAGCATCTAACCAGATAGTGTAGTCAGTCATCGTTTGGTTCACACAGCAACAAAAGCCCTCATCAATCTTTGTTTTGTTTTATTATAATGGCACAAGGTCATAAATGAGTAAGGAATAAGTATAGTTATTTGAATTGAACCAGTATATTACTGGTACTTAACAAATCTTGAGAATTGAATGGTAAATGACAGTACTTGAGCATATCTTCCATCATACCTGTCTTATATTGTTGTGGTGGTTCCCTGTTGTTTATCAGTATTTATTGATTGGTTGAAGGCAGCGAACTGGCAGAATTGTTAGCACACCAGGCGAAACACTTAGTGGCATTTTGTCTATCTTTGTGTTCTGAGTTCAAATTCTGCTGGGGTCTGCCTTGCCTTTCATCCTTTCAGGGTAGATAAAATAATGGACTAAACCCCCTTCCCTGAGCTTGTTGGCCTTGTGCCGAAATTTGGAACCAGTATTTATTGATTGGTTGTTTCTTATCAGATTTGTCCAGTTGAAGATGGTGACTGTATATCTGGAGGAGGAGAGGGTGATATACAAAATATCCAGCTATCAACTGTGTCTCATTCATATATCATGGACCGAGGACCAAACATAGCCAATTTATTTGTTACCAGTCACACACTATCTACAAAACCTGGTCAAACCGCAGTGTCCCCTGAGAGTCATCTCACAAGACCAGTGATGCCAGTAAGTATTGAGACTCAAACCTTTCTATTATTGTTGCAGTTGAAGTTATTGTTAAATCCCAGCTGGCAAAACTGTGTAGTATTTGTATTTCAAGGGTCCAGCCTTGTCACACTGAATCTCCCTGAGAATTATATAAAGGGTACACATATCTGTGGAGGAGTGTTCAGCTACTTGCACATTAATTCCATGAACAAGCTCTTCTGTTGATTGGATCAACTGGAACCCTCATCATCGTAACTGATGGAGTGTTAGTATATAAATCTTTAAGGTCAACTCCGAATGAGCAGGCTTATGATCAAAGACCATCCTTTCTTTTTTCTGGCTTAATGTATTTTGGGTTACATTTTTCACTGTCCTTTTTTCCATTTAAGATAGATGAGTGTGGTTTGCAGGAGATTGGTTGCTCCTTTTAGCAGCTTGAGCAACCATATAGTAGCTCCTCTCCTCAGTTTGAAACCTTTCATTTTGGATCTGGTGGGAATGGGGGTGGTGGTGGTGGTATGATTCACTGGTTTGCTGTGATATCACTGGCTTTGCTTTGTCTTTGTCTGATGGTGTTTGTTACTGAGCAGCTAGAAATCAAGCCTAGTTGAGAAGACATATGATCAAAGGTATTTCAACCATGACCATCCTGTCTTATTCAGGAATGTAGTGTTTCTAGGACAGTTTTATCCAGTGTAATTTTTTTAATGATGGAATTTAATATGAGGGAGGATTTGGTTGCTATTTCTAGCAGGTTGAGGGCTTGCACAGGCTAGCCATATCTGGCTAAAATATTCTACCTGTTAATCTATCTTAAAATCAGACAGATCTGGCCTCTCACATCTACCATACAATGTCATTTTAAAAATAAACAATCACATCATCGAAATCTCAAAGCCATAAGATAATGCATGATTGATTCAAAACAATGTGAACAAATAAGCATTACATTTGACAGAATAATCAGAATGCTAAATGGTTAAGGACTTGGCTTTATGAATGTAAATAAAGCAGGCTAACCTGTAAAAACATTGTTCCCTGAAGGCTGTACTGAAAGAAGAAATTGAACCTCAAACAACAAAGTAATGAAGGGCTTCACTCAAGGACACAGCAAAGAAATGTATTTCTTCTTGTTACATGGTTAAAGCAGTTAACTGTATCTTTACATGGTGTCTATTTACAGCTGGGTGAACAGGATATTTGGCTGGCAATCATAAGGTTCAATTTCCAGTGGTGCAGTATTCTTGAGCTAGATACTTTATTTCATGTTGCTCCAGTCCACTCAGCTGACAAAAAGGAGTAGAACCTGTATTTCAAAAGGGCCAGCTTTGTCACATCCTGCTGAATTATTATCATCATCATCATCATCATCATTATTTAACATCCATTGTCCAGGCTGGCATGGGTTGGATGGTTTGACCAGAGCTGGCAAGCTGGGGTGCTGCACCAGACTTCTGTGTTTGTTCTGGCAGGGTTTTTACAGCTGGATGCCCTTCCTAATGCCAACCACTTTACAGAGTGTACTGTGTGCCTTTTATGTGGCACCCACAGGCACTTTTACATGGCACCCACAGGCACTTTTACATGGCACCCACAGGCACTTTTGTGTGGCACTGCACGAGCGCTTTCACACTCCCTGAGAACTATGTTAAGGGCATGTGCATCTGGAGTGCTCAGCCCATTTATTCATCCACCTGTCTATCTGTCTACCTTTCTGTCTGTCTGTCTGTCTATCTACCAACCTTTCTGTTTGTCTGTCTATCTACCTACCTACCCGTCTGTTTGTTTAAGATGTTTTAAAAATTAAAAATATTCTTTAACATTTGAAACTACCAAAACCCTTAAAACTAAAACTTCCATAGCTCTAAGTCAATCACAAAAATTAAACTTCCTCATTCTTCATTTCACCTTTTTTGCTGTTTTTAACTTATTTAGTTATAAGATTTCACCCACTTCCTTTAACTTCCTAAACTCTTCTACTTACAACATTAATGTGTTGTCTTACTATACTATAAATGTTTGTGTGAGTACAGTTCTCTGTAGGTTTATTACCTAGAATGTAAAGAGCTGTGAAATCAACTTTAGTAATTTGTTAAAGCAAAAGGTAGGAGACAGGGTCAAATTATTAAGTTCACAATTTAATTATCTAACTATCCATTCAGTATATAGAGCCTGCAGAATTCAGCCTCAGTATTTTTCCCTCAGGTCTATTATATTCTAGTGTGGTGCATCAGATTGGAACATACACGTTGTTTGGCCTCAAGTCAGACCTGATTGAGTAGATCTGTCATTTAAGTCTTCCAGCCATGACCATCATAAATTTTCCGACAAAGTGTATCTACGACTATATTATCTATTGTCATTTCTTTTTATAACAGTAGGGTAAGATGTAACTGTTATTTCTAGCAGGTCGTGTGACCATGGAGACATTCCTTTATAGACTAGCTTGGAGGTTCTTTTAGCAGCCGTGAAGGCGAAGTGAACACTAAAGGAAAAAAACTCTTGCTAGTCAGATAAATTAGGTTATTTCCCTTGCTACAACTAACAACATCAGTTACCTGGAATAGTTGCAGAGGCCTGCATAGCATGGTGAAGCTGTACACATTGTCAGTATTACACTGACATCCATATAACCATGGTATCAGGTACTTCCTGACATG
Source organism: Octopus maya (assembly GCA_027122535.1). Classification (NCBI taxonomy): domain Eukaryota; kingdom Metazoa; phylum Mollusca; class Cephalopoda; order Octopoda; family Octopodidae; genus Octopus; species Octopus maya. Next base: position 13,459,372 of record JAOPJW010003715.1, on the reverse strand, counting down.
CGATGTGTGTCAATGTCTAGCAGAGCATATATCAGGTTCTAAAACATTGGAAAAAAGAGAACATAAGTGTATCCTGGCTGTGATTTGTGTCCTTAATTCAGGCCATATTATTATAGTCCTCCATCCTTCCATCCCTATCACCATATTAAAATGTATGGAATCTGCAGACTGATACAATCCTTGTTAGTAAAACAGAAACAATTACACATTTGAATGAATTCATATTATAATTACTAAGTTTTGTGCCAATATAAGAAATCATTATTAGGGAGATGTATTCATAAAGCATAGACCTAGATGCTGCAGGCTTCTCATCTCAGCTTGAACCAGCAGGGTTAGACCAAGGGGAAGTAAAAGGCCTGACGGTATGACAGTTTTTCTGTTCCATGGCAGTAGGCCCTTTATTTGGGATACCACATGCTGTGACACCTTTATCAGCAGCAACTGGGTGTGTTCAACCCAAGCTCCACTGCTCATCAGGCTGAGAAAAGCAAGCTGTCTCAGTATCTGTTGCTTTCCAACAGGTTTATGGTTAAGCCTGTAGCAGTGGAGATCTCCCACATTCTTAGTCCCTGGACCATATTCTTGCACACTGCTGTCAGGGCAGAAATGGCTATCTGTGAGTGCAGGTGCTGTGAGTCAGAGTGATTGTTCCAGTGTGTCTCCCTTGTCGTCCTCAGGACAACACATTTTCCAGTTTGTCTGCTGAGACTATCAGGCAGTCTGAATTGCAGGAAATTGAGAGAATGCCTTGAAGAATTGTGTTTTAGTGTAGAAATGCAGAAACATTCCATACTCTTATCAACATAATATAAAAACACTACAAATTATCCAGAGGAGAGGTATAAGATTCCATCCCCAAACTCTGCTTAATACAGAAGAAAACATTTTGGTAAAGCTCCTAGCTGAAAAGTTGGCAATCATTGTCAGCATTAGAGTTGGAATCATCATCATTTAATGTCCATTTTCCATGCTGGCATGTGTTGGATGGTTCAATCAAAGCTGGTAAGGCCAGGGGCTGGATGCCCTTCCCAACAACTGCTCCAGAGAGTGTACTGGGTGCTTTTAATCTGACACCAGCACTGATATCAATTTTGCTGTGGAGGCCTTTGACAAATTTACCCATACTATCTATGTGATACATCATAGAACTGGTTGGCACTAGATCTGGCTTTGATTGATTTCCAATCAATATAGATCAGTCTAAAGCACACCACAGTGTTTATAACACTTACTGGGTGC
>JAOPJW010003715.1:13423024-13436912 GCA_027122535.1 Octopus maya | reverse complement strand
CCTCAGTCAAATCGTCCAACCCATGCTAGCATGGAAAGCGGACGTTAAACGATGATGATGATGATGATGATGAAACATGACATTCCTCGACAAAAGACAAGACTGCTATATAAAACTGCTTTCCTCAGTAAAAGAGTTAAATATTAACATTAACAAAACTAGAGTTTTTATTTGGACAGTAATTAATTTCAGTGATTATTTTAAAAACTCTTCCACATCATAAGAGAGTTGTTAATTATGCTGTGTAACACGGATTTTGTCCTTGGGTGGCAACTGTTATTTCCTATTTGCTTACCCCTAGAAACTATGAAAAATGGCTAACATTTTCTTTGAACTTTGCTTTTCTTACATTTATTCAAACCCCAAAGAATCCTTCTCAATACATGGCTGTGATGTCCCCCCCTCCCACCACTACTCCTGCTCAGAGGTGCACATATTGTCAGCCACAAAGGGACATGCTCAAGTGGTTATGGTCAAGCCATTGACAAACAAATCTGTGATATTCAGCAGAATATTTGCTATTACAAGATTTCTGCTGCAGTAACTCAACTCTGAATCTGTCTGAAATGTACAGGAAAATAAGTTAGGTTCAAAACATTGATGTCCAGGTCACAGAAGTAAAGTTTAAAGGGAATAGTAGTAGTTTCCTTTGATTTCTAGATAGAAGCAAATAGGGAATAACACTTACTGACCAAAGACAGTAAAAAGAAAAAAAAAAAAAAAAAACACATTTTGCTGCACAATGTTATAGAAACAAGTCCAACAAAAAGTGTCTATGTTTGACAGTTCAGGCGTAATTTGACCAATTAATGAAGTTCATTCACAACCTTCGTTGGATTTAATGAATCTATAGTGATTAGTATGGAACAAGTGGATGAATCAGATTGGCATACTAGTATAAATTATCTAAGGTTGTTCTTGCTTTACTCCAGGTCAGTCCCAATTGAATAGATACATTCTAAATGTGATCACCCAGTTTTATTCTTAATACCTGTAGGACTACATTATGCCATGTATTCTTTTTAAAGATTTTTAATCATTTGATGGAAATTTGGCTGCTATTTTTTCCAGTTGCAATTTTTTCAGCTGAAGTTGACTGAAGTAAGTAAAGTGGTTTGTCTTGTTTAAGATTTTACAACTAAGTCTTGCCAGTGTTGTTGAAGAAGCAGAACTCAATTACAATGTTTTTAGAAAAAAAATACGAAAATATATGCCTAAAATAAAACAAAACAGAAACAGAAATTTAGAAATATGTCACAAACTCACCATTTCTGAACAGAGTTGGGATGTGATACCTGAGAGCCTGCATGTGAGGTAGAATCTGCAGTCTTTGCGGTCTGAGTGACAGGATTTACCTCATCAATAGTCTTATCCAAAGAATCATCAGAATAATCACTGAGATGGTCCTCTGCAATGTTTTTCTCGGATTCATTGTGCTGAATATTTTCTGGCAACACTTTACCATTTCTTGAAGGTGAGGAAACAGTCTGAGTTTGATTTTGTGGCTTATTGATAGCTCTGGCAGTAGATTTGTCTTTATTTAACTGACTACTTTCAGACTTTTTACACTTGAGGTTGGATGTCACTGACTTAGACTGTGGGGATTTTGAACAGCTGCTGCTGTTATGATAGCCAACAGGTTTAGACATTAAATCCTCTTCAGTGAACTTCTGACCCTTGGGCAAAGATGTCTCGTTAGCCTGCCTCAAGCATTCACGTTTATTCACAGAGTCTTGCAGCAATGATACAAGGTGTACATCATAATGAACCGATTCATCTGTGTTGGCACCATGCATTAATGCCAGCTTGTCCTTGCTGACCCTCTTCAAATGTCCAACCTCTTCAATCAGTTGTTCCAGCTTTTCCTTCTGTTTCTTCAGAATGTTGACACGTTCAAGTTGTGATGACACTTCCTGACTCTTCAACATCATTGCTTTGTTGTGTTCTTCTTTTAGGAGCCTCATCTTCTGCTCATACTCAGCAACTTCAGCTTCAGATGCACGACAAGCCTTCTGCAATTCTTGCAGCTGAGGGTTTACATCTATTGCAGCTTTCAATGCTTCCTCTCGACATTTGGGAGATTCACTATCCTTGCCTGGTGACCCTTTCTCACCTATTGAAGTGGATTTGGCCTCTGTAACAAGAAAAACAATTGGGTTAACAGTTTGTTTGCATCTCATTGTGTGATTTTAACATATTTATACTTAGAATATCTATACAAATGTAGAAAAATGCCTTTAGGCAAGCATACATAAAGCCATGGTAGAGCCTCTAGAAGGTCACTAAACTTGCTAGAAAAAAGACCTGAATTTCCTTGAAGTCACACCCCCACTAACTTCAAGAGTAAGATGAGAGACATTCAGCAACATGGTTCTGGATATGCGATGCCTGAGAGAAGGACTAAATCAATGGTTCTCATTCATTTTTTGCTTCTAGATCCCTTGATTCCTACTTTACTCCAATAGCCATCTGATGTTTTAAAAAGTCCCATTATATTTTTATAATCAAAATATTAGGAAATGTATAAAAAAAAAAACTGTTGAAATATTTTGTCTATTGTAGAAGTAAAACCAATTTATTGCATGTAAATTTTAACAGCAAAATCTGATGTGGACCATGGCTGAGAACCACTGGACTAGATGGTCATGGCTAGAATGCCTTTGACTGCATATCTGCTTAGGAGTTAAACATAAACACTCATTTTAAATACATACCTACAAAGGTATTTATATCAATATATACATACTAAACACAAGCCTATAGAAGTATCAGTATACACATACAAAATCATGTCTATAGAAATCTCTGTAGCCACTCTATATTAATAATAATAATAATAATTTAATAATCCTTTCACTACTAAAGGCACAAGGCCTGAAATTTTGGGGGAGGGGTAAATTGATTACATCGACCTCCTTGCACAACCCTGAAAGGAACGAAAGCAAAGTCAATCTAAGCAGCATCTGAGCTCAAAATGCTGCTAAAAGACAAAAACAAGCTGATACATGTAAATAATTATAAATAACAATAAAAAATTAAATTAAAACTCCCAATGGGGAAGTGCTTTAGGGTCCTCATGGAAAAACCCATGAAAGCCTGATCAACAGAGCAAGAGCCCTTCTCCTTTAATTCTCTTTTTATAGGTGCACGGGAGAGGCAGGCAATTTTTTCCATAATAATAATAATAATAATAATAATAAACCGTCAGTACTCACGTGTATCAGTTCCCTTATCTTGTTTATTCTTCATCTTGGACAACTCTTTAGTAACTTGTATGTGCATCTGGTTGCAATTAGCAACCAAATCATTCAGAATCTGCATCAGGTCCTCTTGCTTGCCCTTTTGCACCATCTGTATCTGTTGCATTTGTTGTACTGCCTTGTTGTAGGTGTTCACAGCTTTCTCAAGCTTATCCTTCACACGTTGCAACTGGACCCTGAAATACAAGAGGAGGAGGATCAGTGAGTGTGATTAATAAAACATGTGAGGTACAACAATGAAGTGGAGGATAGAGGGATAGCAAGACGGGTTGGTGAAACAGTTTATAAGAGGAAGGGTGATTAATTAGGGAGACTGGTGCAGCCGTAAAGGTGTTGGAGGAGTCAGTTTGGGGTAGTAATAATAACTAACTGTATTGCTATACTTCGAACTTACAACAGTATAACTAAACCTATGGCACAGAAGAATTCTGAATGAGATACTTAATTCTATTGTACAGCAGACACCTTTGGTAAGTGTTCAAGAGTTTTCTATCATAACTTCAGATCAATTTCATCTTTGTTGATAACATTGAGGTAGATGGAGATTGTGCAGAAGCTTGCATGGACTGTACCTGTTCTTGGGTGATAAACATAACACTACTATCAGGACTTTCAGTGCATTTAGTGAAGTCCATATTTTTTGGTATTGTTTTACAGGCTAGATGCCCTTCTTATCACCAACCACAACATGGACTGAATGTGTTTTCTTGTGTCACCAGCTTTAGGGGAATTTTCTGTCAGAACTAAAATGTCCTCTACACTCAGTTATTGTTCAGAATTGCAGCTCTCTTAGACGGACTGCTTTCACTGTGACTTACAGAGTTCATGCCGACTAAGGGAAGACTTTCAATCCCAGTCTTCAATAATGTTGAAGCTATGATTATAAAACACAGTAAGAAACATCTGGGAGCAAATGAGAGGGTTGGGTTAGATGAGAGAGATTGGAGTATGAGAATATAGGATAGTGAAGGACAACAGATGAGATGAGGAAGTGATGCCAAAATAAGAAAGGAAAGAAATGATGCATTGGAGAGGGACAAGAGATGTTTTGGAGAGATAGAGGGAAGCCAAGTAAGAAGAATATGTAGGAAGGTAAAGGAGGATGAAGGACCTTGGGAGACATCTAGAAAGTGTTAAAAGAGAAAGAAATATCTTTGGGAAGTCAGAAACAAATGGAGGTAGACAGAAGAGAGAAAAATAGCCAAGCAAAGTTAAGCCATCTGAGCATAGGAGCATTATGAAGTTGCCATACAAATTAGCAGCCAAGAAAGCAAATCCGTAAACACCTTATGGAAAATGAAACTGGGGTCGGGGTGCCATGGTGGGGATTGGTCTAGTCAGAATCTATCTGTTTGTCTGTCATCCTGTCAGCATTTTCTCTTTCAAACAAGAACAATACAAGAATGAGATGTAAGTGGAATCAATTGTAGTGTGCATGACTGCATTGGTATGAACATGTGATGACCTTGCTGTAATGATGAACATGCTGTTGACCTTGCTCTAATAGCTGAGTCACCATCAGAACTAGTAGAGAAGTTTCAGGTGTGGAAGCAAGGTACAGAATCGAAGGGTCTTAGAGTCAATCTAGCAAAAACCAAAGGCTTAGTAAGTAGGAAGACAGACAAATCATAAATCCCTTCAGATAGATGGCCCTACTCAATCTGTAGAAAAGGCATAGGTAGAAACTCCATAAGATGCATCTGGTGTAAGCTACGGACACATAAGAGGTGCAGCAATATCAAAGGAAGGCTAACTGGGAAGATAGTTTTTGTGTGTGACAGATGCTCAGGAGCAATAAATACTGAGAATGTACAGGAAACAGCTTCTGTTACCTAGGTGACCAAGTCAGTAGTGGGGTTGATGCTCTGACAGCATAGCTGCTAGAATAAGAATAGCCTGGGCAAAGTTCAGAGAGCTCCTACCTCTGCTGGTAACAAAAGGACTATTACTCAGAGTGAAAGGTAGACAGTATGATGCATATGTGTGAACAACCATGCTATATGGCAGTGAAACATGGGCTGTGACTGCTGAAGACGTGTAGGCTTGAAAGAAATGAAGCTAATATGCTCCACTGGATATGTAATGTCAGTGGCCATATATGACAGAGTGTAAGCACCCTTAGAAAAATGTTGGATTTATGAAGCATCAGATGTGGTGTGCAAGAGTGACGACTGTGCTGATATGGTCATGTGTTGCATATGAATGAGGACAGCTGTGTGAAAAAGTGTCACACCCTAACAGTGGAGAGAACCTGTGGAAGAGATAGACCCAGGAAGACCTGGGATGAGGTGGTGAAGCACGACCTTTGAACGTTGGGCCTCATGGAAGCAATGACAAAGCGACCAAAACAAACAAGGTGAGACTGTAGCCTATGCCAGTGTTGCATAAGTGGCTAATTTAAGAGTACCCTTTAATCATTGGACAATGTGCTGTGAGAAGACCTGTTGAGTCAAGGGAAATCACTGTCGTAGCCAATGCTAGTACTCTCTGACTGGCACCTGTGCTGGTAGTATGTAAAAAGCACCATACAAATGTGGTTGATGTCAGTTCCACCAGACTGGTTCCTGTGCTGCTGACATGTAAAAAGCACCATATGAATGTGGTTGATGCCAGTGCCACCTTATTGGTCCTGTGCCAGTGACATGTAAAAAGCACCATTCAAGCATGGTCATTGCCAGTTCTGCCTGACTGGTTCCCATACCGGTGGCATGTAAAAAGCACCATTCGAGCATGGTCAAAGCCAGCACCACTTGACTGGCCCCTGTGCCAGTGGCACATAAAAAGCACCTACTACATTCTCAGTGTGGTTAGCATTAGGGAGGGCATTCAGCTGTTGAAGCCTTGCTAGATCAGATAGGAGCCTGGTGCAACCTCCTGGCTTGCCAGTCCTCAGTCAAACTGTCCAACCCATGTCAACATGGAAAGCAGGCACTAAATAGTGATGATGATGTTTATAGAAGATAACAGATGGGTAAAGTGCCAAGAGATTGAAATGGAAGGAAAATGTGAAAGACAAAGACACCATGACCAGTGCTTTTTATGTGGTATTGGCAGCCACACCAATGCTCTTTATGTAGCACCTTGGTTTTAGGATCTCAGTTCTGTCTTCGCAAGTACAGCAATGCACCACATATCTCAGTTCTCTGTCATTTCCTTCTGTAAGGCACCATTTTATGTCTTATTTAATTTCATTCCAGCATGGGTTGTAAGTACAGTATCTTACCTACTGTTACTGTCTCTCATCATCTGACAATCTTTCCTTGCTTTGACCTTCAACTCCTGATGGAAAAGCAAGGGTGTTGCTGTGTGACATACTGTATGTCTTGACCATTTTAAACTCTGTGGAGCCCACTTTTCTCCAGGTATGAGCGCAGTTGATTTCTTCCAGACAGAAAAGGGGAAAGTGAGAAAGAAAATGAGCAGAAGGAGAAAGAAAAGAAAACTTGATCTTGATGAGCTTTGAACTCAGTACAGAAAGCCAGAAAGAATACTGCAAGGCATTCTTCTGACATTCTAACAAAACTGCCAACTAATCCCTAATGTGCATAAGAATTTATATTTAGACACATATATTCCCCCACACATACACTTACATACTTGTCAAAGTCTTTAAGAGTTGAATCTTATATTATATAAAAGAAGCTGATCTCTGGCTGTCTGTCAATACATCTGTGTAGAGGAAAGAAGACGGTGGGGGAGAAAATGTTGTTGTTGAGAGAAAAATACAGGGAGAGAGAGATGCAGTAAGAGAGAGAGTGTGTATGTGTAAAATATAAATAAATAGGTAGTGTTGTTGCCTAAGTAACTATAAAGTTTTAATTAAAAATGTGGGAATTTTAAGTGCAAGTCTGTCAACACAACACAGCATATGCATAATACATATAGTTATGTTTTCTTTGGTTATTTGTGTGTTTTTGAATGTCTTTTGACATATAGAGAATGTTACACAGACTTTAAAAAAGACTTTCATATTGAACAATTTATGAAGGTACATGCATGATTAACATATTATTACAGACAGGTAACGATGTAGTCTTCAAAAGATTCAAATAAGTCTATGAATGCCAGCTCTTAATCCAATCTTATAAACCAAAAGGCAAAGGTCTAACATATAGAACAAAAAAGATTACCTGGCATCTTTGATCCTAATCTTTTCACTCTGATCCTGTTCCACAGGTAAACTGTAAAAACAACAAAATATTCCAATGTCAGCTGTTCACACAGTGGTTGTAGGTTCAATCTCAGTTTAAGTACAAATATATATTTAAGATGAATTTCATTGATTTAACATCATTATTATCAACATAAAAATTCATCATTGTTCTCAGAAAATATTATCATCATTTTAAACTAATGTACAATGCCATTTTCACGAGAGAGAGAGAGAGAGAGAGAGAGAGAGAGAGTGTGCGTGTGTGCGTGTGTGTGTGTGTGTGTGTGTGTGAATTGTTCTATGTATGATAAATTGAATGATTGCATCTTTGTAGGTGCAAATGTCTAGGTGTGTATGTGTATATATGAACATAATTATGTAAATTTGCATATTAAGTGCGGATGTGGCTGTGTGGTAAGAAGCTTGTTTCCCAATCACATGGGTGTAGGTTCAGTCCCACTGCACAGCAACTTGGGCAAGTGTCTTCTACTATAGCCTCAGGCTGACCAGAGCCTTAGGTGTGGATTTGGTAGATGGAAACTGAAAGAAGCCTGTCATATATGTGTACGTCTGTGTTTGTCCCCCACCACTGCTTGACAACCAGTGTTGGTGTGTTTACACCTCCATAACTTAGCAGTTTGGCAAAACAGACTGATACAATAAGTACCAGGCTTAACAAAAAGAAGTACTGGGGTCTATTTGTTAAAAAAAAAAAAACAATTCAAAGCAGTATCCCAGTATGATTGCAGTCTAATGACTGAAACAAGTAAAGGATAAAAGATCATAGCACTAGGAGCAGTCTCAAGCAGGCTGGTGAAAAAGAGTTAAACACATAAGTGTTGTTTAAGCAATAAGCTGTACCAAAATAGCAACGAGATTTTGCTGCAAGCTTTATCTTAATGCAATGTACTTTTTGAACCCAGATGTACTGAAGCTTAACAGCAACACATCATCACTGCAATGTCTTTTTCTTTTAAAAGTAGAATGTGATTTCAAAATTTGACTGCTATTACTAGCAGTCAAGCAACGACCTAGAAGTTCCCTTGGATTTTTATTGTGAGAAGTTTTAAATATAGATGTAAAATCTCACAACAGGTTTGAGTTTGCTTGTTTTTTTTTTTTTACACAACAATGTAGAGTTTACTTAGCAACATATTATACAAACAGTAACGTATTGTTCACTTAGCAACTTACTTAATATGAACTCCTTGATAACTAGACTTTCCAAGACAAATTAGAAATACAAACAGGGTAATCAATGACAAATGTGTGTGTGTGTGTGTAAGAAATGTTTTCTGCAGATGGCAATGACATCTGTATGGAGAATTTGAAAAAAAGTTTTTCACTGGATGCCTTTACTATTAATTAGAAAAAGAGCCAGGTCATGTGATGGGGAGAGTAGCCAATAAGAGATTAGATTGATCTATTAACACAGTTTAGCTATTGAGGACATCAGCTTATAGATATTAATTAATTTCTCCCCCTCCCTCTCATATTCTTTATCGCTTTTTACTTAGGTCTTTAGAACTGGCAACTTAATAAGGTCAATGTCTCAGACATTCTTAACTTCTTTCATCATCACCTTTTTTAAATGTTCACTTCCTCTTTCCATCTCTCTCTCTCTCTCTTAGATAATACTCCTAGTTGATTAACAAGTAAATGGGCATTCAGCTGTAAAACTTGAGTTTCATTTGATTACACATGATCAACTGCTTAGACTCTTCACACTTGCCATTTTTCTGATTTTCAACAAATTTGCTAGAAGGCACACTTCTCTTTCCACCCTCACTTTCCTTTTGAAGTGAAACTTAAAAGTTTATGAGGGCTTGGCCAAAGAGAAAAGTGTCTGTCTTTAGCCATTTCAAACGTGTCCACCACTACCCCTTTTGCTACAGCCACCAGACAACTAAAAATTACTTACCCTTCCTGGCCAAAGGAGGGCAGTGGGGCAATCTTCACTTTGGATTCAGCTGATAGCCGGATCCATCCTACATGCAACAGCAGGTGTTGACAAAAACCCACAAGTCAACAATGCTCGGATACTGGACAAGGACATGCAGAACAGTTTCATCGCTCTGCATGCACCTTGGGCAGGTTCAGCTGATGGCACTTTTGTACCTGTAAAGTTTATCCCAAACGAGCAGCACTCCTCAGTAACAGTGCCAGGCAAGGGATTTCTGGAAGTTATCCATAGATCCAGGCCTGAAAGTTCTCTGGAACAGACCAGTGAGTTGATTTTTGTCAACGCCCAGAGTTTCCCCAAGAATGTTGTCGCATTTCCCTCCATTAACCCTCTATAGAACACTAGAGTGGAACTACCACTGACCACATTGGTAGAGGACTATGAGCGCTTGATGGCACTTGAGGTGCCAAGCGCCCCTCCTTGGTCTACACCTAATCCAGGTTTGCAGCTCAGCCAAAGAGATGAGCTGTGGAAGAGCGAGTCTAACAAACGGCAACCACACCTGCTCACTGTCAAGGAAATGCTGGAGATACTGCAGCCTGAACGCATGTCTGCACATCAGCAATGACAGCATGCCCAGGCCCCCGTTCAGTGGCTGTTGGCAACAGATGGAGCGCCTTGCCAGCAGAATGCAACCCCTCCACAGAAAACCAAAGAGTATGAGGACCAGCATGTTCTTTATGTGGACCTTTAGTGGTTAAATAAAGAAATCATTATGGTGAATTGGCAGAATTGTTAGCATGCTGCATAAAATGCTTTGCAACATTTCATGTCATTACATTCTGAGTTCAAATTCTGCAGAATTTGGTCGACTTTGCCTTTCACCCTTGTGGGATTGACGAAGTAAGTGCCAGTTGAGCACTGTGGTCAATTTAATTGGCAAGCCCCCTTCCCCCACACAAATTTCAGGCCCTGTGCCTATAGTAGAAAGGATTATTATTATTATAATTAAGCTGACAGAATCACTAAAGCCTTGGAAAAACACTTTGCATTATTTCTTCTAACTCTATACATCCTGAGTTCAAATCTTGCTAAAGTCAACTTTGCTATTCATCCTTTCAGGTTTAATGAAATAAAGTACCAGTCAAATACTGGGGTCAATGTAATTGCTGGCCTTGTGCCAAATTTGAAACCATAATTGCTTTTACTATTTTTTAAAGCAGAGAGCAGGCAGAACCATTAGCGTGTCAGACAAAATGCTTAGCAACATTTCTTCTGACTCTTTATATTCTGAACTAAAATCTTGCCAAGTAAAATTTTACTTTTCATTCTTTTGGGACTGATATAATATGTACCAGTTAAACATTGGAGTTGATGTAACTGACTTATTGTCTTCCCTCAAAATGCTGGCCTTGTGCCAAAATTAGGAAGAATTATTATTCTTGTTTATCACCATGAAATTAAAATTTTTGCCTTTCCATGTTGGCATAAGGGACTTACATGCATTGTGGATCTACGTAATCTCACAAGTAGAGCCTTACATTCTCAAGTGTGACTAAACAACTTCATCCTTGGTTTACCGTCATGTCTTTTTCACTATTTACTGCTAAATCAAAGTGTTTCATTTCTCTGTCATATCTTCTGTAACCCCTTAATTTAGGTGAAAAATGACAATTTATCTCTTGTTGATATACTGACCAACTATGGGTAGTAAGCTACGAAATTCTCCCATTCCCTTGATTTCCTGCAATTCAAATTGTCTTATGGTCCCAGTAGACATACTGGAAAAGGTGTCGTCCTGGAGGATGGCAAGGGAGATATGCTGGAACAGTCACTCTGATTCACAAGCTCACACTTGCAGATCATGCTCTGATAGAAGTAAGCAGGGACATGGCCTGGGGCTGAGAACGCCGAAGGTTTCCACTGCCGCAGGCTTGGCTATAAACCTGTCAGCAACCGATATTTTGACAGTTTTTTTTTTTTTTTCAGCCTGTCGAGCAGGAGAGGCTGGGCTGTCTTTACAAGTCAACTTCAACCTGTAGTATTTTCTAATATATTCTCAAGCTGACCAAGAAGTGTATATACAGTAGCTCAACATGTTAGAAATAGTACCCAAATCTTTCTCAAATTACATCCTGATGTCTTTAAAAGAAAATGACACCTTGTATAATATAGCTGAAGCAAAAAATAGAAAGGATGGTCATAACCTTTAATCATAGGTCTGCTTTGGCAGTCAATTAACAATAACAATTGGCTACTGGTACTCTTTCTCCCAGCATGCATCACTTATTATACATGACATGTCCATACCAAAATGGTTATCTTTCTAGTATATATATCAGTCAGGAAATATGTGATGGGCCAGTTACTTTCTCTGCATACTAGCCTTGTATTTGATGTGCACCAGGCTGTACATTCAGACATTCTTGTCAGAGAAGTATAGGCACTAAAAAGTAAAGAGCCAATTAAAAAAGCTGCTAATTAACTTCAATGAATCAAGTTATGAGTTGAAATTTACTTTTAGATAAAGAGTAATGTCAGCTGGGATTGATTGCAATATAATACTGGTATTTTATTAACTTTGGAATGATAAAAAAAAACACACTAAAGAACAACATTAAATAATATCCTGTAATAAAATAATACAATTCAATAATAACAATAATTATTAGTAAGCCAGGCATTTGGGACTAGGGCATAGTTGACTGAATCAAATGCAATACATTAGAGGGACTTTATTTTATCAACCCTGGAAGAAAGAAAAAGTTAACCTTGGTAGGATTCGAACTCAGAACGTAAAGGGCCATAACTAAATGTCACAACGCATTTTGTCTGATGTTTTCACAATTCTGCCAACTCACCTCTCTAATAACGATTCCTAATTTAGGTACAAGGCCTTAGATCTTTTTTATTTTTTTTTTTTTTATTGTTTCTGATTCTGCTAGTCCATGGTTAAGCTACTGTTTCAAATACTTAAAACTTATAAGAGTACATCTCTCAATAAGATAGCATAGCCAAAGTTAGATACAATGATCAATAGATTTGTTTGAGTGGCTAATTCTGCATCATATAGGTCAGCTACCAGTTTGTGTTGTCAACTGGTTGTCTGCCATTAGCCAGGTGTGTGTTTGTGAGCCAACTGTATGACAAACAATCTACCTGTATGTTGTAGACCAGCTACATGTGAGCTGTAGACTGGTTACTCACATATCAAAGGTCAGTTACCTTTATGCTGTAAACCAGCTTGTGTCTCACATTAGCTACCCCTGTGTCCTATGTCATCTGTACCACAAATCTGCCCAATGATAGTTGGTTAACCAAACACATACACGCTTAGGCATTACTCTCACATTTCAATAAAGTACAAGCAACCAGACATGTAATTTGTCTGACAATTCATGTAAGTGATATTAAAACCCCAATGACTACAGTGTGAGATAAGCTATCAGATATGAACCTCTAGTATGTAACTTATATCACTCCCTATTCTATACAGGTCCAGTAAATAACCTGGGAAGTTTATATATTGATGGTTGAGACAGTTGACACTGCTCACTTCTTATTCTCAGATAAATATGATAAAAAAATTTTTAATGTATATTTATTCTGCAAAATGCCTAACTTCAGTTAAAGAAAAATCCCTGGAGAAGAGGGAAGTAACATCAAAGATTTGTAACCTGCCATTTGGCAGTCTTTTGGTGACACAACCTTGCTATTATTACAGTGATTTCTAACACAGGATAAAGATGGGATATAGCAGTCCACTACAAGATGCATGACCTATCATGCATACCACTGACCAGTTAATGCTGTTGTACTGAGTTTACACTAATGACTGTTCATGCCTTGCCCAAGATTACAATGTACCCCCTGGCTTAAAAACTGAACCAATGATCTTATGATGGAGAGCCCTGTTGCCTAACTAGTAGGTCATGTGCCTTCAACCATAAGCACAAGTCCACAGATTTTTGGAGTGAATACAGTCAATCCCCAAAAAGTTGTTTAGTATTTATTTTATCAATTTTTGTGGGATGAAAAGCAAAACTGACTCTGGTAGGATCTGAACTCAGAAAATAATAGTAATTAACTACAACAAAGTATTTCTCTTGACACACTACCATTTCAGCCACTTCACCAAATTACCTTATTATTGATTTCAAATTTTGGCACAAGACAAGCAAATTTGGGGAGGGGATAAATCGATTACATTGACCTCAGGATTCAACTGGTACTTATCTTGACCTCAGTGGCATTTGAACTCAGAACATAAAGACGGACAAAATGCTGCAAAGCATTTTGCCTGGTGTGTTAGAGATTCTGCCAGCTCACCACCTTAAATTACCTTATTATTAATAACAATTTTGGAAGACAGCAAGCCGATAGAATAATTTGCAAGTCAGATAAAATGCTTAACAGTGTTTCTGCCAGCTTAACATTTTTGAGTTTAAATTCCAATGTCAACTTTACCTTTCATCCCTTCTTTTTGTTTTTTAGGGGGGAGGGGGTGATAAAATAAATACCAGACAAGTACTGGCATCAACAAAATAAGTACAAGTCAATGACATCAACAAG
>JAOPJW010003715.1:13387913-13398479 GCA_027122535.1 Octopus maya | reverse complement strand
AAATCCAAAACAATTACAAAGAATATTAAGATTGGTACATCTTCAAATTTTTCTTTAATTTAACAACCAATTATGCAGCATAGTTAGTTTAGCTAACTAATTATGCTGTATAATTAACAGTTAAATTAAAGAAAAATTTGAAGATGTATCAGTCTCCATATTCTTTGCAAGTGTTTTGGATATATGTATATGTGTGTGTATGTGTATATAATATATATATATATTTTCCATATATCATCCAGTGATGCACCTGGAACTTTTAGGTGTTTCAGGTCTTCCAACATTAGACACTTTCACTCAGGCAACCCCAGTTGGGGTTCATAAAGCTCCAGCCAGTGTTCAGTTAGCACTTTACCATACTTACAGGAATCAGACAAAATTCATTGAAACAAAGATTTTCTACAGCCAGACGCTCTTCCTGTAACCAACCTTCATCTGTTTCCAAGCAAGGTAATATTTCCCCTAGTTTAAGGCAGTGATCTGGCAGAATTGTTAGCATGCTGAGTGAAAAGCTTAGTGGAATTTTGTATGTCTTCATGTTCTGAGTTCAAATTCTGCTGAGGCCAACTTTGTCTCTCATCCTTTTGGAGTCAATAAAATAACTATCAATTGAGCAATGGGAGGGGTTGATGTAATCAACTATACCCCTGTCCTGAAATTGCTGGCCTTGTGTCAAAATTTGAAATTAATATTTCCCCTTGTCCTTCAAATATGGACAGTGTAATGACCAAAAATGTTTCCATGGAAAATTGCAAACAAATGAAACCGTTTGTGTGATGATGATGCTTAATAACAATTAGCACGAAATGTCAAGACAAGGAGACAACACATGCACCATCATCATTATCATCATTTAACGTTCACTTTTTCATGCTTGCCTGGGTCAGGTGGAATTTGTTGAGACAGATTTCCAGCAGCTTGATGCCCTTCCAGTTACCAACCCTCACCTGTTTCCAAGCAAGATAATATTTCCCTATAATCAGACATTTTCATGGAAGACTGGAAATGAACAACATTGCTTGTATGACTGGGATGCTTGCTTATAATCATCACATGATGCCAAAACAAAAGGACACACCGACACATGACAGGCTTCTTTCAGTTTCTGTCTACAAATTCCACTCATAAGACCTTAGATGATTATTATTAAAGACACTCATCCAAGGAGCCATGCTGTAGGACTGAACCCAAAACTACACAATTTTAAAGTGAATTTCTTAACCACATGGCTATGCCTACGTTCTTATCTGATGCTCAATCCACTTGACCTCTGAGAGAGTAAAATCAGTTAACTGAACTTTGAGGGGAAATAACTCCATTTATTGTAATGATTTCTCCATTTTTTTTCTGTGCCCAATACTGTTCTTTACCTGTTCCCTTGCAACAACTATTTCTCTCTCTACAATATGAAACCACTCCTGTTCCTTTGCAGTAGAATGAGTCACACAAAGGATTATAAAACAATAAATACCACTATTCATTACAAAGGAGGGAATAGCCAGAACTGTTATATTTCATAATATCTTCACATATAATAAACAACCCCTTTTAAGAAGTCCTTCTCTGCTGTTATGACAAGGTGATGTAACACCCAATTTAGGAATCCATCTCAACTGTGGTTTCCTCATTGATGTGATAAATTTGTAGCTAAATCTCCGTCGGATCACACCTTACCATCTTAAAAAAATGAAGGTCACATTGGATAATTTAGTCCTTGATGTACTGTGTTTGATTAAATATAACAGAAGGCCAAGACTAGAATGCTTTTTACCATAATTAAGGCTAACCTAGAGTAAACAATCGTTGAGAATAAATATCAGATATTGACCCAGTGATCCTCTCTGGGTTACTATGAAGAGCTCACGAAATACCAAGTTTAGCACCTTACCTAGACATTTAATAACATTGCCAAGTGTCACTAAAGACTTGTTGATGTTAGCGCCTTCCTTCAACCGGTCTTTATAGTTCAGATTCTGTGTGGTTGAGGCTCGTTCACTGAAAAATACACAATATAAACACATAAGTCTTCAGTCTGGCAATAAAGAGGTTTATTTGATTTTCAGATATAGTTTTTCAGACATTAATTTTGATTGAGTTTTATGTTCAATAAAATATGTACCAGTAATGAATTAGGGTTTATTCTATAAATTGTAAACCTTTCCAATAAATTTGTCTCCCAGCAGAATCATTGGACAAAACGCTTTGCTGTATTTGTTACAATCCTTTATATTCTGAGATCAAATTCCATCAAGATCAACTTTTTTTCTCAAGTCAAATATGGGATGCAATATAATCAATTGTTTCCCCCCAACAAATTTTTTACCTCATTCCTATATTAGCAATTACTATTATCATTAAGGAAGTGGATTGCACGCTGGCTAAACTATTTTGCAGCATTTAGTTACAACTCATGTTCAAATACCACTGAGGTCAGCTTTGCCTTTCATCTTTCTGGAGTTGAAACAACTATTAATATCCTCTTCCATTTCAATAAACAGTAATACACAATGTAGGAGATATGCACTCAACACTGATCAATTTGCTGTCATCATTAGATTTTATCTGTAGCAAGGTTAATAGCTTCATTAAAATTAATTTTACATCTAGTTATAAAGCTTCCGAAATGTGTGTCTTTCATAAAGCTCTTCCAACATAATAATACTCTGTAGCTTGATTTTTATGACTCACAATTTGAGTGGCCAGTGGCATGTTTGATCTTTTCAAAATAATGTCCAATCAAAATTAATCTTTCTGAACATTAAATGTTATTGTAAGCTGAGAAATCTGTGCTCTTGTCATTGTCCATTTGTCAGTTGTTCTTTGTGGAAAATGAACTCCCAAGAACAAATCATAAAAGATTGCAATGTCTAGCATTTATCTGTGTTGCTAGTGTTTCTCTTATTGTCAGGGATAACTACTATAGAAGGAAACTGTTTCATTAGGAAAATATCATTCCAATTTTCTTGGTGATTGAACAGATGAAGTAAAGTTTGCATGTTGCCAACCATATCAATTAGTACCATTGTTTTGAAGCATTTCTGTTTGCCATATCACAACTAAGATAACAAAATCCTGTAACAAAAGAAAGCTGGGGACCAGAGATTTTACACAAGACTCTGGAATTTAGGTTATCTTTGTTCTTTTTTTTAATTCATTGAATTTTATTTTTAAACCAACATTTACAGATGTAATTCCAAAAAATGTCAGTTATTTTGAGTGGTCAAAGGGTTATCACTTATAAATGCAGTATAATCAATAAAGACTAAATATAAAAAGTTTCAGAGGAAGAAACCTGCTAGTCTACCTTCTCTTGATCATACATCCATCATCATCTTGCAGAAATAAACAAAAGTACCAGTTAAATACCCATGTCAATATAATTGACTATACCATCCGTAGCTGTGTGCCTGTGTTATAAATTATTATTATTACTAGGTCTTTACCTGTCACTATGCTGCCTATAAAAATATTTGTTAATCAAGTATGTACCTTCTTTTAATTGTAGACTGTTATATAGTGAAAGTTTCCTTAGTTACTATGGGGACAACACTACCTATCTATCTTTCTTTCAAACACATACACTCAACAACAACTTTTTCTCCTCCCCTTGTTCTAACAATACATTGCGATGTATATTTTGATTCTTCCTCTTTTCCCCCTCCCAGTAATAGGAGTTGCGACAGACAGAGAGCTGGAGATCTGCTTCTCTTTTATAATATAAGCTTATCATAGTAGTTAGCTGGCAGAAATACAGACACACCACCACAGACTTGTTGTAGACGACAGATGTGAGTTCTGCAATTTCTTACTGAACAACCAGCACAAAGGATTATTTACAGTGATCAACTGTTTGTGCTGTGCATTAGCTCATTCCCTGTCCCCATCAACTCAACATTACCTGTACACACATCAACTGTTGAAGTGATTGTAGAGTGATGTGAGATGAAGTGTTTGGCTCAAGAACACAATGCACTACCTGCTCCAGGAATCGAACTATGATCTTGTGAACATGAGTACAACACTAACTACTAGGGCCACATACCCTCACTAACTCACAAGATATATTATAGTATTAGATGCATAATAGTATTATATTCATTCTATTACATTTCAAATCCTAAATCCTATTTTTCATCCATTTCATAAAATGATCACTGGTAAAACACTGGGGTTAGATTTAAACTACACCCCTTCCCATTTAAAAAACCCCAAAAACCTGCCTAATAAATGAATTATCATTATCACTGTCAGCATCAACATTAGGAAATAGTAAGCACCTACCTGCCAGCAAGATCCACAAGATGGACTTTACTAACAATCTCGCTTGGTAAATCATCTTCCAACCTTGCCTGAAAGAAAACAAAAATAATAATGATAATAATAATAATGGTTTCACATTTTGGTACAAAGCCAGTAGTGTCGGGGAAGGGGGTAAGGTGATTACATTGAAACCAGTGTTTCACTTAATGTATTGACATTGAAAAGATGAAAGGCAAAGTCAGCCTCAGTAGAATTTGAACTCAAAATATAAAGGCAGATGAAATGTTGCTAAGCATTTTGCTCAGCATCCTAACAATTCTGCCAGCTTGACACCTTAATAATAATAATAATAATAATAATAATAAATAATAATAATAATAATAATTGCTTCTACTAAAGGAACAAGACCTGAAATTTTGGGGAAGGGGACTAGTTAATTACACTGACGCCAGTGTTTCACTGGCACTTAATTTATCGACCCCTGAAAGGATGAAAAGCAAAGTTGACCTCAGTGGAATTCAAATTGCTGAGAGGAATTCTTTGGGATTTGAGTAATTCACCTCTAGAAACATGGGCATTTTGTTCAACATCCTTTAAACAACCCTTAGTCAGGGATTTTTTGAGTGGGATGGGTTACTTGACCTGAAGAAAATTCCAACTGGGCCCCACTTGCAAGGTCATGCACTGTTTATCTTGATATGAGAAAACTATGTCGGGCACATATGGTTATGAAGCACGTGCCTGGTGTACCCTTATCAGACGGGTAGTCACGATGGGTATACTAGGTTTCGTATATTTTACCCCAGTGTCACATTGATGGCATGCATGGCTCTCTCACCCAATAATAGTAATAATAATAATCCTTTCTACTCAAGGCACAAGGACTGAAATTTGGTGGGAGAGGACTAGTTGATTACAATAACCCCAGTATTTCACTGGTACTTAATTTATTGACCCTAAAAGGATGAAAGGCAAAAGGTGAAATACCATTAAGTATTTCATCCAGCATGACACCTTTAAAAAAATGATAATAATAATAAACAAGAGCACTCAGAGAGCACAAGCTTCTGCCAAGGCAACACCAACATCCTCTCAACAATTAGCCAAAGATGATTTTTAAAATGAGAATATCTGAAATAAACTCGATTGCTCTCACAAATGAGAATACTAAAAATGAACCAAACCACACTCAAAAATTAAGTAAAAAACAGGAAAAATAATCCTTGTTTGGTACCAGATTGATCCCAAAATCCAATCAGCTTGTGCCAGTCATGAGGCCAAACATCCGAATCTATCCAGCAGTTCTTGAGATATCTTGTCCATGGACAAACAAACAAACAAACACGACTGTTAACAATACCTCCGCCGCCACTAAGGTGGAGGAGGCAATAATAATAATAATAATAATAATAATAATAATAATATATGCATACACACACGCACACACATACACCATAATACTATGGTTTTTTGTTCAAGTAGGCTGAAGCATGCTGGACATTCTCATGTGCCAGGTTGATATTCATCCCACTCCAATACATATTGTTTTTAACACAACATACCAATGAAGAGATTTCCTCTCTGACAAAAACTATACAGCATCATGCCTTTCAAAGGTGCATATGCATATACATTATGCATGATACCTAGATGGCTATATATACACACACACACACACACACACACATACATACATATGTAGGTATGAATGTGTGGTTAAGAATTTGCTTCAGAATCATGTGGTTAGGGTTTTGGTTCTACAACATGAATGTTGCCTAACATTTTATATTATTCCTTGTGAGTGAAATTGATAGATGAAAACTGAAGATGCTCATCATATAAATGATGTGTGCGTGTGTGTATGTGTACAAGTTCATATTTCCTTTTGTCTTCATATGTATTCGCTGTATGTAAACAAAAGCATCACTGTTTACACAGGCTGTGTGATTTGCTTGCAGTCCACCATTTAAGCATGTCTGTGCGTCTTTACATGCGATATCTTTATAAACAAAAAGCACATTCAAATGGTGTCGTTTGTTCCATTTCTCTCTGTGTAACTTTGTCCAGGTTGTTAGTTGCTCAGTAGACAAGGAGATTATTACCTTGCTTGACAACAAGTGAGAGATGACACTACAAAGGGCGTCCAGCTGTAGTCTTGTCTGACCCATGTAAGTATGGAAAAGTAGATGTTAAAACAATAATGACATAATTCTACATACCTGTGTGAATGTGACAGTAACAATAGCATGACTTCGACTGCTGTGTTGATGCATGTGAGTAGATGATGTTGTTCTGGAAAATAGCAATTTTAATCCACTGGTTAGCTGGGAGAGCTTGTGGGGTAAGAAGACTTAAGCATTTAAAATACATAAAAAAAAAAAAAAAAATTCTAAATGACAGTTACAATTAGATTCCTGTCCTGACACATCTAAAAGTACTCTCATTCTGACCAAGATAATTTGGCCCCACCCACTGTAATGGGTACCACTTGAAACTAAAAGATGGGTAAGAAATACAACCTTCCCAGGCAGCCACACTGTATTCCATGCAATAAACTAAAAGGCAAAGTTAGAGGACATTGAAAATATTGGATCAGTTGATCCATACATATGTGTAACCAACTGGCTGTGGATCATTACTCTGCTTAAATGCATTAATTCATAGTGGAATCAAAGAACATCTATAACTAAAAGACAATCCAGTACTATTTATAAAAGTCTGGCTTAAAAAAAAAACAAATACTTACCGATTTTCATTAGCTTTCTCAATCAGAGACTGAATTTGTTGGTTATCTTTAATAAGATGCCGGGACAAATCTGCACAACAAGAACAACACAAATAAGTTTTGGTGAAAATCAAGAGAATACATCTCAAAGTTGCATAGATGGATTTAATCTTTGGAATTAAGTTCTATAGATGGATCTTGGGCATCTAAACTGGTGGAGCATATTCCTCAGAGAGAGAGAGAGAGACAGAGAGACAGAGAGACAGACAGACAGACAGAGAGACAGAGAGACAGACAGATAGACACAGAGAGAGAGAGACCCTGAAAAGATGTAAGGCAAAACTGACCTCAGAGATTTGTACTTCATGCATAAAGAGCTGGGATGAATGCCAACACTTTAATGACTTTGCTAGTTTGCCAAATATAACCATATGCATATGACAGAAATCAATATTGTTTGCTTCAGCAATTTTACCTGCACACAATACATGTATATCTGTGTGTGCAGTTATGGCTGGATGATTAAGAAATTCACATAAAAATCATGTGCTTTCAGATTCAGTTTCACTGCATGGCATTGTGAGCAAGTGTCTTCTATTATAGTCCTATAGCAAAGGCTTTGTGAGAAATTTGGTAGACAGAAACTGAAAGAAGCTCATTATTTAATATCCCTTTTTCTATGCTGGCATAGGTTGGATAGCTTGACAGGGACAGTTGAGCCAGAGGTTTGCACCAGTTTCCAATATTTGCTTCGGCATAGTTTCTACAGCTGGATGCCCTTCCTATGCCAACCACTTCAGTGTACTGGGTGCTTTTTACATGACACCAGTACTGTGTATATATGTACATGTGTGTGTGAGTCTTTCCTTATCTTGGCATTATGTACTAACTGTATACAAATATTATTATGATATAAGTGTGTGTCATTTTGCAATCTTCCATGAAAAGCATGTGCAGCCATTATGCTGTTTTACGTTTGAAGGAAATGTTACCTTGCTCAGAAATGAGGGTTGATGATGAGAAGAGCCTCAGAACGTAGAAAAATCTGTCCCAACAAAATTCGTCTGATCCATGTAAACATAGAAACATCATCATTTAATGTCTGTTTTCCATGCTAGCATGGGTTAGAAGATTTGGTTGAAGCTGGTAAGCTATAGAGCTGCACCAGGCTCCAGATGTCTGTTCTGGCATTATTCCTACAGCTGGATGCCATTCCTAATGCCAACCGCTTTACAGAGTTTACTGGGTGTCTATAAAGTTCTTGGCATTAGGAAGGGCGATGATATATCACAAAAGCAATTACATTGTAATAGGTTATAGCCACTAAAACACATACATAAACAGGCAATGTCTATAGCTAAATACATAAATACCTTTAACATAAGGACCATCTTTGGGGTGTTCACGAACTTTCAGGGTGTATTTCTCTGATTGTTTTACTGGTGGGGCTTGCAGTAAGTCTCTGACCCTCTCATTGTAAATTTCCAGGTAGCTACAATAGAGACATGTGGACATATTTACGGCGAATGAATGGTGATGGGTTTATAGAGAGAAGGAAGGTGATAGGAGAAATAAGAAGAGAAGGGAACAAAAAGAAAGAAAGAAAAAAAAATAAGAAACATGATTAAAAAGGAAGAAAAAGAGAAAGGAAGAAGATAAAATGAGTTTACCTGATGTCTACTTTAAATGTAAAATTGTCATCAATGAAATCATCAACCCGACTGAAGAGGGCCTGAAATAGAGACAGAGATGTCACATACAATGCTTGGTGTAGAATTGTAGTCCCTGCTCTGGTGTATGATACATACACACAAACCTCATACACCAGGGTTCTCAAGCAGGGTCCATATAACCATATAAGATTTTGTTGTTAAAATTTATTTGTAATAAATTGGTTATAATTCTACAATACATAAAATATTTTAACTATTTTTTTTTATACAATACCTAATATTTAATTATAAAAATATATGACTTTTTAACTATCGTATGGCTAGGAGGATCCAACTGAATTAAAGGGATCCAGAGTCAAAAACTGGTTGAGAAATACTGACATACACAGTGCAACACACACATACACACACATCCCCAAAATGGCCTCTATATGGTAGTATGATTTGCTAGAAAAAGCAGCTGCCAAATATTTCTCAAACTACATCTTACCATCTTATAAATGGAAGGACCGATTGGATAATGTAGTAAAAGACCCATCTGTTGTTTGCAGTTAAGATGGTATAGACATCGTTGGAATACTTTGGTCATGGGTTTCCACTTGATCAAAGCTTATTCTGGGGTTAAACAACAATATACACACCCTCACAGTAATAGCTACATGAGAGAAAAGCAAAATTTCTTACCTCACATATCCGAGGGATGAGACCATACTCCTCCTGAAATATATATATATATATAAAATGTATCAGTGGTACATATACAAACAAACGCATACACAAAGGTATTCACATACAAACACTATCAGTAGGGTGTATTACAGACAAACATATAAATACTGCTTTAGTACTGTACATATACAAAAGAAAGCTTAGCTGTTAATCACAAGTAAATATGATCTGGAAGCTTGTACCATGCTTTTGTTCAATGGTTTACAACTGAGGCCCATATGAACCTCTCAAGGTCCATATAAGATTTTGTGGGGTCCACTCAAACAAAATAGTAAATTGAGGATACACAGTAGCATTTTAAGGGATCATGAGAAAAACATTTTGCTTTAGATATATTTTTTTGCAATCAACAACTGGGTTTCTTTCTGTAAAGTTTTACATAGTTTAACAGGTTTCTGGCCACTGAAGTATGTTCTTCTAGAGAATCCTATTGTGCAGGCTTACACAAGTGAATGGATGAAAAATAAAATAGGAATTTTCAAAGAAATACCTATAAAACTAGTTTTTACACAACAAATGGCTATGGTGGTCCACCAGAATAAAATAGTAATCAAAGGGGTCCATAGGTAAAAAAAAAAAATGGTTGTGAACCATCTTTTTGTAATTGTTTTGAGGTACCTATGTAATCACAAGCAGACATGACACCATTTCACCTTCTCCAACCTTGTGTCTGCAGAACATAGAGGATGTGACAGGGGAGGGTAGAGAGCTGCACTAGCACTAAGCTAGCACCCATTTACAGCCAAGCAGACTGATGCAATATGAAATGCTGAAAGATACAACATGAAGTCTGGATCAGGAATCGAACCAATGACCTTATGATCATGAATCCAACATGCTAACCAAGTGTCTTAATGTGCCATGTTTGCAAATACACACAAACTATAAGTCCTGTGTCAACCAAAGCTTTGTGAATGGATCTAGCAGATGGAAACTGAAAATAAGTCCCTCATATGTATGTGTTACTGTCTCCTTGCCTTGATATCGCATAATAATTATAAGCGAATGTCACCTTGATGCGAGCAGTGTCCTTTATTTCCAATCTTCCATGAAAATATGTCTGGGTCTGAAGAAATATTACCTTACTTGGCAACAGGTGAGGTTTGGCAACAGGTGAGGTTTGGCAACAGGAAGGACATCTCCCCATAGAAAATCCACTTCAACAAAATCTATCTGACC
>JAOPJW010003715.1:9230803-9241756 GCA_027122535.1 Octopus maya | reverse complement strand
ACACACACACACACACACACACACACACACACACACACACACACACACACACACACACACACACACGCGCACACATATATATATGCATATGTGTACATGTCTGTATTTGTCTTTCTGCCATTGCTTGACAGCTGTTACTGGCTTGTTTACATCCTTGTAACTTAGTAATTTGACAAAAGAGTCTAATGCAATATGTAGCAGGCATAAAATTACAAATAATTTGGGTCATTTTTCTCATCTAAACCCTTCAAGGTAGCACTCGAGCATGCCTGCAGTCATTAAAACAAAAGAAAAAAACTGAATTTAAACATTAATATGATCATTGTGTTGCATACTGTATTCTTTAGAAAGGCATACATAATTGTTGCTTGTCAAACTGGTACAACATGTTACCACTGCACTTCATGGATGACTAGTTGTTTGTAGTATGGGTATCAGTAAAAACAATTACATTGCTAAAAAATCATCTTACAAGTGTTATATTATAATTCATATATTTCCTCTTGCTATAACTCCATGCATTTTTCAATTAATATGAACTATCTTTTATTGAAACTAAATGTGTTTTGATTCCGGTCTTAAGATTAAATTTTTACAATGTGTTCCAATGTCTGATGTTATTACTACTTTATAAATCTTTCTCATGCACATACATTTTTGATATTTTACTAAATCAACCACATTTATTAAATCATATTGTTTTTAATCTTGTTTATTACTTGTACCAAATGCATTATTGTTCTTTGAATTGTTATCAGAGTAGTTTAGCTTGCAAATATCACTAGCAACATTTTGTGAAGTTGTAAATTTTCTATATTAATTTCATCTGAAACAAAATGATTATGATTTTGTTAAAATTAAAACATAACAAGAAAAATGTTGAAAACCAAGAGAATGCTTTAATCTTATATTAATGACTAGATTTCAAATGGAATTATTTGTGTGTCTTCACCTATAGACATTCATAAAATGGATGCACACATGTACAAACAAACACTCTAGATTGTTGAACAAAAATCCAATTTTGTCAAATCAATTTAAATCAGTTAACCAATTTTCTTAGACAATGTTTTCTTCTAGTGATTATGGACATTTTCTTATCAGACGAATTTCTTTTTTAGAGAAATCGTATTAGACATTTGCACTTTGTTTTCAAGAAACTTAAAGAATGCAAAATTTTCTAGTTTAAGAAAACTGTTCCATTGCAGAAGCACAAAGTATGATATTCTTTTTTTTTTTCAAATGATTGTAGATGTCTGCACAGTCAATGCAACGAAGAAGCCCATAAACAAGCAATTAGATATTTTGTTTTGGACCTGTTATATACTGATGTGACAGCATCAGAGGAAATACTTTCAAATAAAGTCAAATATCACTTGCTATTTTAAATCCTGCCTGAGTTGGCTCTGTGAATTACATAATTCAATTAAGTAAATTTTCTCATCTGAAGAAACTGAATGCTAGGGCATCATGTTAATATGTACTGGACAAAAAAGGTACTTATTTAGAAAAGTAAATTTCAGTTCATTTCTAATTTAATACAAAACATCAGTTAAATATAACCGTAGAAGATATAGCATTTTTAATACATTCCTACTGTCTTTGTTGTTAATGTTCTGAGGAATAATTTAATGTTCCTTGTTTCGAGGAATAAATATGCTCCTTGTAGTAACAAAATGTACCCTTTTGCTAATTAAGGAATGTCTATACAAGACTTGACCTACTAGAATAACAGCAAAACCATCCACAAATCATACCCTGTTATTTTCAGAATGGGAGAGAAAAAACATAACAATGCCTTTGATCATTATCTTACTTACTCAGGGTTCATCTGTGACTAAGTATCATATTCATAACTTCTAACTGTTAATTTACTCTACATAAGCTTGCTAATTAGATAGATTGTTTGCTAATTAGATAGAGTACCTGTAAGACAGCACTTTAAAGGTGTTGAATTTTTTTTATTTTAATTTTCAGAAGCAAGAAACGGAGACTATTTTTCTGATGTTGATACCATTTAGGGTATTTCTTTGAATTGAAAATTTCATTTATTTTCTTTGCTGATTTTAAGATCTGAAAGAGATTTGGTTACTAATGCTAGTAGATTGGGTGACTACATACAGGCTTCCTTGTTCAGTTAATGAAACTGGCCATTTTATTTATTATTGCAGTAAAGGTTAAATGAGAATGTGGTTAGAAATGATTCTATTATATTAAACAAGAATAAATGATGTTTAAGGAGATTTTATTATCTCTATTTTTGTTAACTAATAAGCTATTTGTCTTCATTGTTGGTGATGTTTTGTCACTTAAAACTGTGTTTTTGATTATATTGTGTCATATTCCTAAAAATAATGCCAGTTAATTTCTCAGTCCTACCTTAAAATTCAGAATAACTTTCTACAAAATGCACTCATCCACAAGCCAGCAAAAATACTAGAGACATGCTATTGTCTCTCTATATAAAATATCTTCTACTAATGCTGTCACTGTGGCCTCTTCTCCTCAGAAGTGGCTGCTTTTATCCTACCATCTTAAGCTCTCTTAATTCACTTGCCTATCCTTTTCTTATCATTATGTTTGCTCACACTTCCCTCATAAACAACTTCATCTAAGCTTTCCTTTTGAGTATGTTTTCAGTCCCTTTCTCTGCTGCAACCATCAACTTGAAACAATTTTAAAAGAATATTAACCACATTGATTCCCGCTGCTCCAATCTCAGAGTGTGTGCAAAGACTATTTCTTCAAACAAAACTGACAACAAAAAAAAATCATTTCAACCTCTAAGAATGAATTAATTATATTTAATACATTAGCACTAAATATATTGAAAGTAATTTTGCATGCCATATCATTTCAAACCAGTATCAGGTAAAAAAAAAATAAGGACCAAAATAAACTAGTGAGGGTTTTTGCAATAAAATTTGTAATATATAATAAGTTAGAGAACTATGTCTCCCATGGAAAGCAAACTTATATTACTTAGCAGTATCAGTTTATATTCTAAAAGCAATCATAATAGTGTGTCTTTTAATAAATATTACTTATCTCTTATGGATTTTGATATAATGTTTTCATTGGGGAACATGGTGAAATCAGCAGGTAGAGAGAGATGTTAGTCTCTCAGCCTAATTTTAAAATGAATGTAGCAATTCTCTTTGTATTTCAATGTGTATATAATAAATCTTACTTCGATTCGATAACTAAATTGGCCATAATTCTACATTTTAATGTAAAAAGATGAGATATAGTAGATTTCTGGTTAATAAACATAAATCTCATGAAAGTAGAAACAATATATGATTAATATTCAATTTCAATGTCACTAAGTCATGCAAAATTGATATTTGATAATTACTTTCTTCATTAATTTAGTGTAAAACAATTAAGAGATATCTAACTCCATCAAGAACTTATCATTAATCTATGTACTTCACATTATTTTCAAATGGTGAAAACTGCAGCTATATTGATACAACTCTCAAATGCAATTCATTCAACAAGACATCTGCACCCAAGATTTTCCATTACATTTCTTTAAAGTCCCCTACCTTGATATTTTGTTTACCATTTAAACTTCTGCAAATGTTTTGTGTGTGCATGTGTGTATTGTAGGACCAACAAAATCTTTCAACTCCCTAATAAGAGCTGATCTTGTCCTCTTGTCTTGTAACAGCATTCACCGGGGAGGAGTTAAGCCAGCTTCTATTGAGTTCGTCGTTTAACAGGTCAAGGCAGTTCACATACATCTATTGGCAGCTGATTCTGCAGTGTGTTGAAGCCATGGTTCCAGTGATGAATGCCAAAGACTTGGGGGCTGGAAATGAACTCCATATCTGCTTTGACTGTCATGCCTAATCTGACCACCCCTCTCCTTACACCAACCTGGGGAGGATCTGGTACTATTGTCTTCTGGACGAGTTCATTATGGGACTGCTGCAATGTGTGACCAAACCACTTTAGTCTCCTTGTCAGAAGAGTTCCCTTAAGAGGTGAGACACCGCAGTGAGCATAAAGTTGTCAGTTCAAAACACAGTCTGAGAAAGACAAATACAAAAGTGGTTGAAGACCTCCAGCTTTTGGAAATCAGCAACATGCATTGTCCAAGTTTCACGACCATAGAGGTGAACTATTTGGACAAATGGTGGTAAATATGGCTTTTGTTGTGTGGCAGATTTCCTAATGTGACCACAATCACTTATGAAAGTGGCAGGTTAATCATGCATGAACGATCCATATGGTGATTTCATCCTCCACCTAGCCAGCAGCAGTGAAGGTGGATCCAAGATATTTGAACTCCTTAACTTCTTCCACAGCCTCTCCATCAAGATGAATAGTGACCTTGGAGGAGGGAGGTGTGTTGACTGAGAGGACCTTCATTTTGAAGTTGTTGATCTTCAGTCCAACTCTTGTGACAGTGAGGTTTATCCTATCAAGAGCATGCTGGATGTTGCCGTAAGACTCCCCTAGTATGGCAACATCATTGGCAAAGTCAAGGTCAATAACCGAGAAGATCCAGAGCTGATCTTTCTTGTCCATTGCCAATAGGATCTGTACCATTTTTAGAAATCATTTAATCTGCCAGCCAAAATAGCTGGCTCCATCAGCAGTTTGTATCGTGTAAGTGTTAATGGCAGGACTAATCATCCAAACACATAGCTTTAAAAATGTACTGGGGCTGATTCATTCAAATGAAATTCTTCAGTCTTATGACTAAAACAAATAAAAAATAAATCTGCTTCATATACTCACAGTCAATAGATACAATTCTAATAGCGTTCCCATTGTCACTCTCAAATATTTTACACTTTAGATTCCCCCTCTCCTAACAAAATCTCTACTTTATTTTCTTGATAAGGGTATCTACCCTAACATCTTACAAATAATAATATATAAAATATAATACAATATCCCACAGAAGATCAACATCTCAGACCTTACCAACTACCAACTTATATTGTTATCAATTTGTTTTACTTTCTTGCATCAGAAACAACTTGTATGATTTCCATGAAGACATAGGCATAATGTACAGCACTAGTCATACTTGACTTTTGAGATCTGATTGAAAGTAAGGTTGTTGTCTATAGAATGGGCAAATTATTCAACCACAGATAGTAAAAGAAGAGTTTTAGCATCAATAGTAGAACAGTATGATTAACAATTATTTTGTTATGTTGCAGAATCGAATCGTTCTTCGATTCTTTTATTATCAGTATTGCTGTCTCTGGTAATTCTGTCATTGAATATACTTATACCAACAAGCAATAATGTGCTAATTTATCACTAGACTCTTTTTTTCACCTGTAGTTTCTAAGATTTAAACAGTTTGGGGCGGTGGGTATTCTTCTTAAATGCCAAAATACACTAGTGAGAGGTTTTAGCCATCTATAAATGAAAATTAGTTGAGAAAATAGAAAATAGTTGAGATGGTTACATCTTCAATTCAATGAAAAAACAAGTTATGGGATACAGCTCAATGATTCCATAATTCCATTAGTCAGAAAGTAATTGAAATAAATTTTGGAGATGTACTTATACAAGTACTTATACAAGATGAAGGAAAATTATTAATACGAGTTGGATATTACATGCCATGTAAAATATGATATAACATGGAATCTATATTGAACTATAAATGTATAAAAGTTGAAGAAATGAGTTGATCAGCAAGTTGTGAGTGTAAATTAACATTTGAACTATTTGTTTCAGGAATCATGAACTATCTGGATCAAATAGTTTAAAGACTGGATACAGACATGTAAAATAATACTGAATTTGTGTTAGTAATTTGTTTCATCATCAGAAAAGACAGGCTGATTTGAAATAATACATTTATGATCAGGAAGCTTAGCATCTGGAAAGAAGAGAAATATGCAAGGAAAAGCTGAATATATGCAAGAAATATGAAATGACATATCTGTATATGTGCAAGTATGAATATTTGTATATGTCAGTGTATTTTGTATGAATAATTTTAACTTAAGTTTCTTTACTTCAAGAGGTAAATGGGATCATCATCATCATCACTATTTAATACTAATTTTCCATGCTGGCATGGGTTGGACTGTCTGACAGGATCCAACATGCTCCAGTATCAGCTTTGACATGATTTCTATGGCTGGCTGCCCTTCCTAATGCCAACCACTTCACAGTGTGTACTGGGAGCTTTTTTCATGCCACCAGCACCAGCGAAGTAATCAAGTAACTTGCAAGACAAAAAAGAGAAGAAAAACGAAATAAAATGGAAAAAGAAAATCTCAATTAAGGGGAGTATTTTAGAGAAGGGGGTGACTTTATAACAAGTGTTGAGAGGTTAAGTTATGATAGGACAAGCATTGGAGAGATACATAATACCCAGCATTAAATAAGAGTGAGAGTAGCTGGGAAGAAGATAAAGATGGTTGTGATGTGGTGGCAGGAGGAACTTTCAAAATAGAGGAAGGTGAGTATAAGAGAGGATATAGACAGTGATTCAGGAGTGAGGAAGTGAAGTAATCTCATCAGAGTGTGAGAGGAGATTAAAAGATTTCAAGCATTGTAATATTAATATGTCTAATAAATTTTCTAGAGGAGTTTATAAAAAAAGAATATTTTGTTACATACAATCACAGAACAGGGTAACTGCTTTTCTTACACATTAAAAACATTTTTCAGATGATACTTATCATACTAAAAGTAAATAATTCTATAATCAAAATCTCAAAGATAATGCATGGTTAATTGAAAGCAATGTGAATAAATAAGCATTACATTTGGCAAACTAATCTGAATGCTTGAGGGTTAACCATTGATATTCAATCTTAAGTCCTTCATCTCAGGATCAGCCTCACCATTTAAACTGTGGAGTCATACATGTGACTTACCATACAGGCAAACAGGTACTTGCCTCACACCTATACATCACTCCTCTAAGTGGGATGTTTTTAGGATAAGATGGAGTACATTCCTCTGGATGAACAAGGGTAATGTACCAGTTGGATTGATAATTCCCATAGAACAAGAAATGGTAATAAGAGTCATTCTAACCCTGTTATTCTACTTACAAGAAATGGAAATAACACACATTGTAAACTAATAACTAATATATTAGTTATTAGTACTAAATCAGGTGATTCTAATAGCCATAAACACATAAAGAGAAGCAGAAAAATTAATAAACCCAAACGTTTGGATAAAGATCAACAAGTAGCAGGTAACCAAACAGAACCTAGTAAGCTAATACAATTGTCACTGAGAACAAATAATATAATAGCAAATAGATTAAAATCTACAGTCCAATACAGGGAAAAACTGAATATCAATTACTTGTAGAGACACCATATTTAATTATGTAACCATAATATACTACAAAGTAAATTAAATGCTTTATAAGTCAATACTGTATCCTACTGTGTTAGCAATGCTATTAAATCACACGTTAAGATTATCTCTACAGATTTTCTGTAGAAATTATAGCCAGCAGTGATTTGTTACGGTGTTTCGTATCCAAACATGTAACAAATCACTGCTGGCTATAATTTCTATAGATAATCTTTAGAGATAACCTCAAAAAGTGACACCTGATATAAAAATAAAAATATGGGAAATGCTGATATTCCTTGTAGACACAACACTCTAAAAAGCATAGGCAACCAGAAATCTAAACTAGACATTAAAAGAATAACTTATCAAACCGCTACTAGTCCCAATTCCACATTCACTAACTCACCCAAACCTATAAAAAAAAAACAAAAAAACTAAGATATGACAAATTCTCTAAATCAGACACCCTCAGATGAATTGAACCATAAGAAATGTAACTTGGTATAATGATTCTTATGGAAAAAGAAACGTTGTTACTAACATCCCTAAATCATTTTTTTTTAATATTCTACACACAAACTTTTAAGTCTAGCAATAAATATCATATCATCTTCAACAGGTGCCTAGAGCAGAAAAGAATATATGATCGAAAAAGTTGTGTTGCAAAACCTGCAAGTGCTGCTTTTTGTTTGATGGAACCACCAACAGAATCACATGCATTTAGAATGCTAATTAGCAATTAATTCAAGCTCGTATAGGTGATGACAAAAATTTGCTGTCTAGCACATTCATCATTAAAGTAAACCACTTTGGTGATGATGGAATGTAAGTGTTTCAGGAAATCCAAAGCCACCTTTTGGAAACAATAAACTGAGAGTGTGTTATGAGTCATCTGGTCACTGATGTAAACGATGGAAAAATTATAGATCCATCATTATTAAAATATGAAACCATTGTTCTTAAAATATTACTTGCAGAAAAAGAGTTTGCACTTTTATTGTTTACAAACAACCAAATGATCCAGTGATCTAGGGTTTTCACTTAATCATACACAAAACTAATGTGTATTTGGTTTCACATTGTAATTTTAAACACTGCTCCACCGATTTTAGAGTTAGTTTTTTGTTTTTGTCTTTTTTTTTAGAAGAAAATTACTGTTAAGAATTGAAATCTTTTTGACCTGAAATCCATGTTCTGTTGATATTGTTTCAAAAACGTTTTGTAAAATAAATAAATAAGTAAATAAAAGTTTTGTATTGGAATTTCAGGAGTTAAAAATTGTGGAGTTGACTCTTAAAAGCCACCATTCAATGATTAATCATTTCACAACAAGATATTTTCAATATCTGAATTTTGGTAGTTTAATAGACATTTGTTTCTACTTTCAGAATGTAATTAGCTCAATTACCTGAAGTTGTTTTATTGTTTTACAGAATGCCAAAATCCTCAAAAATCACACATTTAGAAACTTGTTTTCATTTTAGGATCCATCCCCACCCTGGAAAAGAACTAAAACATCTATAGTATCCCATTATTATTTATTTGTAATGTATTCTTGTGCTTTCTGGCAGTAGGTTGCATGTACAAAGTTTCAATGCTTGAAAAATCTATCAATCTTGAGATATTAGAGGTTAAGTATGGTTCCAAATTTAGCAAAATCCTCAAATTTGACTCACACTTCTTCTTTGAATCACCATAAAATCAGAACCATACATAGTTAGAAACTGAAATGTTCAGAATCGACTATGGACAAAGATTACTTCTCTTAGGAAGAATTTCAGGCAATTTAAAAGATATCATCTTTCAAGCTTGGAGTCATTAGACCGATGTTTCTGTCTTTCAACCTTCTTCAGTTGGTGAATTCTGTCAATAGCCCGTCGTGTGTGTGTGTGTATGTGTGTGTGTGTGTATGTGTGTGTGTGTGTGTGTGTGTGTGTTTGTCCTCCAGCATCGCTTGACAACTGATGCTGGTGTGTTTGCATCCCTGTAACTTAGCAGTTCAGCAAAAGAGACTGATAGAATAAGTACTAGGCTTACAAAGAATAAGCTCTGAAGTCAATTTGCTCGACTATAAAGGCATTGCTCCAGCATGCCCGCAGTCAAATGACTGAAACAAGTAAAAGAGAGAAAAAGGGAGTAAATAAGCACACACTCTCTTTCCCCTTCTCCCCTCTCTCCCCACCCCTCTCTCTCACACACATACATGAGTTAAAGTTGAATTTTTGGTATACTCTTAACTTGCCATACAATCTGATGATTGCAGCATGGTTAAAAACTTGGAGTAATGGAAAAGTAGCCTAATTTACCTATAAAATTACCATACTTAATATATTTGATAGTCTTTATGTTTTAATATCAGTTTTAAATTTTGGCACAAGACCAGCAATTTCTGGGAAGTCGATCTCATTGACCCCAGTACTCAGCTGGTACTTATTTTATCAAACCCAAAAGGATGAAAAGCAATGTGAAGCTCAGTGAAATTTGAACTCAGAATGTAAAGGAAAACAAAATGCCACAAAGCCTTTCTGCCTGGCATGCTAATGATTCTGCCAGTTCAGCACCTTTCTCTATACCTTGTTGTAAGGTGACAAACTGGCAAAATCATTATCACACCGGACAAAATGCTTGGAGGTATTTTGTCCATCTTTATGTTCTGAGTTTGAATTCCACCGAGGTCAACTTTGCCTTTTATCCCTCCAGAGCTCAATAAATACTCAGGTTGAAATTGATGCTGTACCAAGATTTGAAACCAATGTTATGTTGTTTTGTATTGCCATAGATACCACGTTTGATGGCATAAAAGACACATGGGCACATTAGACACAGTTCAATGTCAGCTGTACATATTCAGGAAAAAAGCTTTTTGTACATTAAAGCATGTAACATAGGCTCAACTTTGCATATAGAACCTAAGATGATTTCTTTCTCAGTCATTTTATTTTTAAAAAATAGTGTCTTATATACCACCAAATATGGTGTGCATATGTGTGTGGTTTTGCAAGCATGTGTGTGCATGCCTATACATATTTTGTAAATTCTTCCATTTTTTTATTTTCCTGCAGGTCCTAACATTACTTGGTCGTCCTAAGGTAAGTTAAACGCTGTCAACTAATTTTTAAGAGTTTTATTACAATGTTGGATGGTATGATTCTTCATCATTTTGCTGCATTTCTCAAAATAGTTCTTATTTCTTCTCTCGCTTTACCAATCTTTCTTTAATTACCTCAGCGTGTATCTCTGTGTGTGTGTGTGTGTGTGTGTGTGTGTGTGTGTGTGTGTGTGTGTGTACATGTGTGTGTGTGTGTGTGTGTGTACATGTGAATGTGTGAGTGACTCTATACATGTATCTGTGTATGCTTGTATGAATGCAATGTATGTATGTATATATAAGTGTGTGTGTGTGTGAGTGTGTTTGTGTATGCGTCTATGTACGTATAAAATGTATTTCATTAAATAATGAATGAAAGACAAAGAAAACATACCCCAGCCCCCCACGGTCTTTACAAGTCTTCAATTCCATTACAACTTTCTCCCTCGGCTTTATAGAAAGAGGAAATATTGAAATTGAGGAGGGGGTTACAAGTATTGGATGGTGAAATCGGATTTAAAGACGATATCAGACAATATAAAAGAACCAACGAACTGACC
>JAOPJW010003715.1:7644094-7654185 GCA_027122535.1 Octopus maya | reverse complement strand
TGGTGGAACACACACACACACACACACACACACACACACACACACACACACACACACACACACACACACACATACATGATAGGTATTGGTCAGCGTAGGACTATTGCAGAAGACACTTAACCAAAGTGCCATGCTGTGGGGTTGAAGTCAAAACTACATGGCTGCAAAGCAAGCTTCCTGATCACACAGACCTGCTTATGCTTAAACAGAAGAGGAAAAAACAAAAAGAAAGGTCCTTTCTCATTGGTTATATGAATAATATCATAAAATTATTATAACTAGTGAATATTTTAATAACAATTTCCCACTGTTCCATTCTCTCTCTTTCCCTCTCTCTCTCTCTCTCTCTCTCTCTCTCTCTACACACACACACACAAACATATATTCTTTTTCTTTGTTCACCTCTCATACATTTTCTTCTGTCTCTTTTTTTTTACACATCCTCACACAACACATTTATATATTTTCTTTTTCACCCCACCCCCATACAGAAATATATTTATATATTACCAAGAGGTACTATTTATCCCCATTTAAGCATGGATGTTCTGTTAGAACAAACTATACTGCAATAGATACCATGAGAGAAACTCTCATACTGGCTATTTATGCAAAATGCACTCTTGTTTATATTGCTAGTGGGGAGATAATAAATTCCCCACTACCTCAAACACCGAGACCACTAGACCATGTAATTTCAACCTTCCTTGGTCTTGTCAATGATGGACGCTTGACCGCTAGGTATAGCAGTGTAATCATCTCCCTGCCAGCAATATTTAGAAAAACAGTGCCAGAACAGGCGCTGGTGTTGCAATTAGCCGGTGAACTTGTTTAAAATATATATATATTAGCAACAGAGGTAGTATTAATACCAAGAAGTAAGATTTATATATCTACTTAGACCAGGATTCTCTCTTTTCTTTGTTGCTTCCCCACCACCACCACCACCAGTGACTTTCATTCTCTCTCATATACATACTAACATACATTATCTATTGTTCTCTCTTTCACCCATACAAAAATATGTTATCTCCCCCTCTCTCTCTCTCTTTCTCTTTCTCTCTCTAATATACATGTGTGCTCTTCCTCCTCTTTTACTTCATATTCTCTTTCATACACCCACACATTCTTTCTTGTTCTCCTTCAGACCTTAGACATATCTTTTAGTGATTAAGAAGTGCAACAGCTAAGGAAATAGGCCACCCAGATTCTTTTCACTCAGAATCACACTCGGTTCAAATCCTGTCTGTTTCAACTTTGTCTTTTATCAATCAGGGTTTTATAAAATCAAAAACAAGAAAGTACTGGTATCAATTAAATCAATTATGTATATATGTATCACCATCATTTTAATATACACTTTTACATGTTTGCATAGGTTTGGGTGGAGTTTATTAAAGCAGGTTTTCTGTGGCTGGATACCCTTCCTGTCACCAACACTCACCTGTTTCCAAGTAAGCTAATATTTTCTCATGGTCTAGTGTGGCAAGCTGGCAAAATCATTTGCACTCTGAGCGAAATACCTAGTGGCTTTTCCTCTGTCTTTACATCCTGAGTTCAAATTACGCTGAGGTTGACTTTCCCTTTCATCTCTTTCAGGGACGATGAAATAAGTACCAGTTGAGCACTGGGGTCAATGTATTCAACTTACCCCCCTCTCCTGAAATTTCTGGCCTTGTGCCAAAATTTGAAATCAATATTTCCCCCATGGTCAGACATTTTACTGGAAATGAATGACACAACTTGTATTTCAGAGACACTTGATTACAACTATCACATGAGGTCAAGATAAGTAAACACACACACATACATATATACATATATCGTCCAACCCATGCTAGCATGGAAAATGGATGTTAAATGATGATGGTGATGATGATATATAACTAGCTTCTTTCAGTTTCGGTCTACCAAATCCATTCATAAGGTGTGTTAACAATTCTGCCAGTTTGCTGCCTTAATCTGTTGTAAGAATGGTGGTTGACAAAAAAAAAAAAAAAACAAAAAAAAAAAACACTAGAAAACCAACACAGTTTATTGGTGAACTATGGATTGAAAGGCTTGATGAGGAAGAATCCACTAATGAAGCAAATAGCTTTTAAATTAAATAAATTACATATTATATAGATTATTTGCCAGCATTATGTGGCAGTCCTGGTTAGGACAATTGTTACTGTTATTTAGCCCCAGGAAACATCATCTCCAGCTGGCTATATGATACACTGTCTGCATTCATATATTTTCAAACAAGGGAGTTTAGTATCCCATCCATTAACCAAATTATAAGATCTAGCTATAAATGCTAGATCTCAACATCTTTGATGACAACTTTACATATATAACATTGCTAAAATCACATCCCTAAGACTAGGTGCCCTCTTCAAGCCCAGAAAATATCTTAGCCCTGATCAGTATTTGACATTTACTTTCTAGAAAACTCAAATGTGACCAACATTAAAATACTACTTGCATGTGTGAGACAGCACTGCAGTTTTTCACACAAACATTTTAGGTGCCATTGGATTAATTTGCAAAAATTCATACACCAACATGCTACATAAGAGGTGCAGCAATATCAAAGGAAGATTAACTGGATAGATAGTTGTTGTGTGTGGCAGATGCACAGGGGCAATAAACACCAAAGATGTACAGAAAACAGATGCCATCACATGCCAGGGGGGGGTAAAACTAGAAGTAGTTGAAAGCTTCCATTACCCAGGTTACCAAGTCAGTAGTGGAGGTGGTTGCTCTGAGAGTGTAGCTGTTAAAATAAGAATAACCTGGGCAAAGTTCAGAGAGCTCCTACCTCAGCTAGTGACAAAGGGCCTCTCACTCAGAGTGAAAGGTAGACTGTGTGATGCATTAGAGTGAACAGTCATGCTACACAGCAGTGAAACATGGGCTGTGACTGCCAAGGACATGTGTAGGCTTGAAAGAAATGAAGCTAGTACACTCCTCTGGATGTGTAATGTCAGTGTGCATCTATACTATAAAGTGTTTGAAAAATGTAAGCCTCCTGAAAGAAATGTCGGGCATGAGAAGCATCAGATGTGGTGTGCAAGAGAGACAACTGCTCTGGTATGGTCATGTGTTAGATATGGAGGAGGACAGCTGTATGAAGAAGCATCACCCCCTAACAGTGGAGGGAACTTGTGGTAGAGGCAGCCCCAGGAAAACATGGGATGAAATGGTGAAGCACGACCTTCAAACATTGGACTTCTTTCAGTTTCCCTCTACCAAATCTACTCACAAGGCTTTGGTTGGCTTGAGAATATAGTAGAAAACACTTGGCCAAGGTACCACACAGTGGAACTGAACACAGAACCATGTGGTTGGGAAGCAACCTTCTTACCACACATCTTTCTTTTTTTTATGATTATGTCCCAAAGAAGACTTGAGGTCACTGTAGTGTAAGGGACAATAAAGAAAGAAAAGAAGGGAGCCTACACATTCAAATTATGTTGATTGACAGAGGGCTGAAAGGAGTGAATATCACAGTACAAAGAAAAACAAGATGAATGAGTTCCAGAGAGCAGCAGTTTGAGGGAAGAAGCTATTTGTATGAAAGGACTTATGACTTTACTGTTTCCCTGCTACGTTTTCTAACATGTGTGATATTAAAGATTTTTACTTGAACACCTAGCATTTGAAGCCTTTTTCTTTGAAGCTAACCTGTGATAAAAGCAAAAATATAAAGTAGCTATGCAAAACAACAGTTTTGATAATTTCTTCTATAATGTATAAAGATAGACCAAACACTTGACTAGAAAAAAATCGGATAAGATTTATCTTAAGCATTATTTTGGTTAGCATTTAAATCTCTCACAATACTGTATAAAGAAGAAGGCTAAAAAGGTAAAAAGAAAAAAAAAAAAAAACCAATTGGAAAATCAGCAGATTGATTTCCTTTTTTTTAATTTTTTTACAGTATTACGTGACACAAAAATATAAATTCTTTGACATAGTTGAATATTGATTCCATTTTAAAAACTGCTTGAAGCTTAACTGCATTTCTGCTTAATCTCAGATCTATCTTATATATAGTTTTTGTCAATATATAATAATTAGCCTTTTAGAGTGTAAGTCACCCTTTGATATAATTTAACTATCTCTAGACTATGGCTGCTTACTGTAGCATTCTTCAGACATTGAAGAAATCCATTAACATGTTCTCTTCAAATGTTTTGAGAAGGAATTCTAAAAGTACTCTGTGTGTGTGTGTGTGTTTATATATTCTATAATTCTACTTCATTTCATTCAATTCCTTTTCAAAGATTTTATATATCCCATATTTGATAGCATAAAAGACGTACGGGCATATTAGATGTTCCCCGATTTTAGCAATGCATTTTGAGGAAAAATGTAGAGACACATGGCTTAAGATGTTGGACTCATCGTGTGAATGTGGTTTTAATTCCTGGACTGGGTGATGTGTCATGTTCTTGAGCAAAACAATTCATTTCATGCTGCTCCAGTTCACTCAGCTGACAAACACAAGTAATTCTGCAACAGACCGGTGTCCTGTCTAGGGACGAATATACACACCGGAGGAACTGACCCTGTGCTCCTTACAAAATCATGTGGACTAATTGTATTCAGGAAAAATAGTTTGTTTCTGCATTAAAGCTTACGGGAGATCTAACTTCACATGTAGGAACAAGGGTTATCTATGAGACAGTTTTTTGGTGGAAAAAGTCTACTTTATATGCCATAAAATACTTAAATAATTGTATCAGATATAATGTAAAGCCAGAGAAAACATGGTAATTCTGACAAAACACTATGGGCAGAACATTAACTGGTTTGATTCCATTGTGAGGGCACCTTAGACAAGTGCTTCCTATTATAGCCTTGGTTTACCCCAAGTGTTCATGAGTGAAATTTGGTAGATGGGAACTGTTTAAAAGCCTATTGGATAGACTATATTTGTCCTTTGGTGAGTAGACTTAATCTGTTTTCTGGTTCAGCACCTGCACCTAATCCATTGCTACCTTTAGCTGAGTTCACACTGTTGCAAATGTTCAGACCTCATCATAAGTTCCTCTCTTTCTTCTGCCATTCCTGAAGGCCCCCACAATAAAGGTCATGCATGTTGCCCTGTCCCTGTTTATCTCGGCCACAAAAGAAAAAAAGAAATTAAAAGAACATAGAAGAAAGAACCAAAAATTTGGTTAACATGTCATAACATTAGACCTTGAAATGTTTAAATATCAGTGCTATGGAGTAAATTGATAGCATATTTTGGTGCAGATTAAATTCAATGGAATATTTGACATTTGTTACAAAAATGTTTACACTTCCCTTTTGCTAGTATCTCATTTCTGAATAAATCTGCTGAAAGTACTGGTGTCAGTGCACTGTGACGAAATTAACTCTTGCAAACATAAACCACTAAGCTACTTATTAGGTTTGTGAGATTTTTACCAAATCATTCTTTCTATATTTTTACATGGTTGACTGCTTGGAAAGCAGGGGTAACAAAGGTTCAGTGTTTTTTTGTTTTTTTTTCCACTCATGACACAACATAATGCCAGTGACAAAATATGAACCACTAACTCTTAAGTTAAAAACTTGATATATTTTTGAAATTTATTTTGACTACTAGGTGCAAGCGTGGCTGTATGGTGAGAAGTTTGCTTCCCAATCACATGGCTCTGGGGTCACTCTCACTGCATGTCACCTTGAGCAAGCCTCTTTCTCCTACTTATAGATTTGGATTGACTAAAGCCTTGTGAGTAGATTTGGAAGATGGAAACTGAAAGAAGCCTGTTGTATGTGTGTGTGTGCTTACATCCTCATACCTTAGCAGTTTGGCAAAAGAGACAGATAGAATAAGTACTACAGTTGATCAAAATTCTTCAAGGCAGTACCCCAACATGGCTGCAGTTTAATGACTGAAACAAGTAAAATGAAGAAAAGAAAGATACTATGGAGACATTTGTATCTTATGACCTTATGTTTTGGTCTGTTTATGGCCTCATCAGTGAAGCATAGACTTCACTATACTTACTGAAGTAGTAATGGGATAATCACTAAGTAAATATACGATGATGAACACTAATTGGTGTAGAAAACTATAGATGTTCAGAGAATCTCAAAACATAAGCAGAAAGAGCAATTTCAGTTTGTTTTATTCTAAGAAAACTGTTATGGGTTAACATTTTGAACCTGGCAATTTAAATCTTGGTACCATCTTTGTATACTATTGCTGTCCTGTTGAAAAAATACTAGGCTAAATTATTTGATGAAGCAGCATGCCGGCAGAATTGTTAGCATATCAGACAAAATGCTTAGCACTATTTTTGCAGCTCTTTACATTCTGAGTTCAAATCCCACTGAGGTTCACTTTGAATTTCATCACTTTGGGGTTGATAGAATAGAGTACCAGTCAAGTACTGGGGTCAGTGTAATTGGCTTGTCCCTTTCCCTCTAAACTGTTGGCCCTCAACCCAGCAACAGACTAGCATCCCATCTTGAAGAATGTTGTAGAAACTGGGTAACTGATCTTATGAGTCTTTGGGCCTGATGAAAAATTTTTTTTAAAAAAACTACCTAATAATGAGAAAATATTGAGATAAAAGATTAGTTTCCTAATGTAACACCTATGAAAATATAATGATTCTGTTGGCTGGTGAGGAGGTGAAATTTATTTTCTCTCACAGAGGAATATTGTATGAATTATATAAAGGTGAGCAACTTGTCTGAATGGAAAGTATTATAATAAGCACAAATAACAGTGCATAGAAAAGTTATTAACATTTTCTGCTCATTTGCCATAAAGACTAATTTAGGAATAACAGAATTTCCTGTTGCTAGCACCTTCAACCAGAATTGATGAGAGAAATATGTGAATCAGTAAATGCAGCATTTCATAACAGTTATTTGATGTCTTTATTTACTTAGTATTTTTTTTTTTTTTTTACTAAACGCACATACTGGCTGCTGTTCTTTATAATTAGCTTTCCTTCAGGCTTATGCAAGGGCTATTGGACTGACAAAATAATATATATGCATATTGACACTGATCTTACTTTGGTGTCAGCAATAGACTGCTGAGATATGCAGATACTTTTCCATTAGTTTAGTTGGCCAACTATTATTGTTGTTAAGAAAGCAAGAATAAGAGCAGTAAACAAGCTGTGTAAACCAATGTCTAGGCTTTCATCATCACCATCAAAGCATAACAAACTTCCTTGACTGAGTAAAACAGTAAAAAATAGGCCAGTCTATCTGCATTCTTATTTTGTTAGTATGTTAACTATTTACATAGCTTTCCTTTCATATAGAGTTGATAAGTATTGCTTTCATTATGGAGAAGAAACTTGGTAGAGTTTGATCCTGACACCTG
The DNA here is from genome assembly GCA_027122535.1 of Octopus maya. Lineage (NCBI taxonomy): Eukaryota > Metazoa > Mollusca > Cephalopoda > Octopoda > Octopodidae > Octopus > Octopus maya. The sequence continues at coordinate 7,646,837 of JAOPJW010003715.1, read as the reverse complement.
CTGAAGTGGAAGAAACTTCTGATTGTTACCTGGAGTCAGTTTGTCCCCTTCGTTTTTCCATATAAATATAGATTATTGTGGGAGCCTTACTTTGCTCATGGTCCTGCAACTATCAAACAATGTAGTTTGGTATATTCTTACTTCTTTATTGCCCACAAGGGGCTAAACATAGAAGAGGCAAACAAGGTATATTCTGTAGTGATGTCCAGAGGACCACTTATTCTAAGCCATGTTAGTTTTGTGTATGTGCAATAAAAAAAAAATAGGCATAAGATATATGGTGTATTTGATGTTGATGTCTAAGCCGTTAGTAGTTGGAGCTGAGTTATTGAATATTTCCTTCTGTTAGCAACATATTTTCTCATTCGTCAGGTGACATATGTTGCAATAAAGAAGCAAAAAGTGTTTGGTGGGGCTGGAAGGTATAGCTATTATTTGTACTGAATGGCTGTCAGACTGACTCTAGAAAGGTTATGGAAATTACGTCACCAATCCATAAACATTCTCTTTCATGGACTACAATCTTTTAAGTCTGATCAAATAATATGCTGGGTGTAAAAACACATTTCATGACAACAATACTTAATGAACTTTCTTAACACATTTTGTGTCCATTTTTCTCAGGGCTAATATGTGTTAGCTTAGTTTTGTCAAATTAGATATCTTAGAATTATTGCATTAGGAATTCTTACAGCTGAATCACCATTCCTAAAAAACTATCCTCTAACCATGATCTTTACTCTCAGCTAGTAAAATAGTTGCTGTGTTGGTAATATGCTTTGTTTTGGGATGTTTGGAGAGTTTTATTTGTTTTTTTGGTCACCTAAGTGACAAAGTAAACAAGATTAAAACAAATTGTTTGATTTAGCTATGTATTTTTTTTTCTACTTTCTTCTTATGTTTTGAGATTTCTCTGAACAGCTAAATTTTTCTACATCAACTGGTATTCAATATCTTGCTGGTGATTAACTCTTTAGCATTCAGATTATGCTGTCAAATATAATGTCTATTTATTCACACAGTTTTGAATTAATCCTGTATTATCCCATATGTTTGGTGATATTGTATATTTCTAAAATGGCATTATACAATATCATTTGTATAATATCCAAACCTCATAAGGTTAAGAGTTTGGATCTTGACAGTTTGAACATGAAACAGGTAGAATATTTGGGCTGGTTTAAATGCTAAAGGGTCAACCCCATGTCAACTTTTGATTTTGAAGCTAGTACTTCTACCCCACCAACACCATAACACTTAGTCATCACTCCTATTCTAAAAAAAAAACTCAGTGCTGTTGGTTATGTTGTGTCCTTTTCATGTCCCTAAACTTGGCATCTTAATAAAATAAGCAGCAAGCTGAAATAATTACTGGGGTTGATATGACTACTAAACAACTAAAACCAATGAGAGACATACCTGTACTCTACACTTGTCACCAATGCAGTGATGTAGTAGTTCCAGATATAAGGCTGTAATATCAGTTTTGTTTTGGATGGAGTTGCTGCAAATGGCTTGGTGAAAACCATCATAATTAGTTTAACGGTGTGTTATTCATAATTGATGAGAAAGCAGTTTTTTTTTGGAGTGGGGGTTCTTTTTTTTTTTTTTTTTTTGCCTTATGAAAGTCATTTATAAAAAAAGTGATACTTAAAGATCTGCCATTATTTTCTTCATCTGTTTAAGTTAGGCTATTCTATGCACAAAACGAATATACTCATCAATTTTGCATTGTGACAAGACATTAATTACTTTAGCAAAGATGTTTTTCTTGTAGTTTTCTTCTGCTTAGAAAATGAGTCCAAATAATGCCTCACTCCATAGTAAATGAATGATTAACCATTTTGAGACATTCAGTGTTTTGGTATGTGTAACCAAAAAGACCAAAATTTTTTTTCTATTGAGCAGGCATGGCTGTGTGGTTAGGAAGCTTGCTTCCCAGCTACATGGTTTCGGGTTCAGTCCCACTGCGTGGCACCTTGGGCAAGTGTCTTCTGCTATAGCCCCGAGCCGACCGAAGCTTTGTGATTGAATGTGGTAGGCGGAGGTTACTGCTGTATGTGTATATGTCTGTGTATGTGCTTGTGCCTCTCTCTCAGAGAGTGAGAGGCGGGGAAAATGACTGTGGGGTCTACCAGAATAAAATAGTAATCAAAGGGGTTCTTTAGATAAAATATGGTTGAGAACGTCTGCTCTACAGTATATCTAAATTATCCAAAATACATTCTGCTTAGTAACTCATTAACTAATGAACTTATCTGTCTATTTATCAAGCTGTAGGCACTTTCATGTTCCATGTTAACATTGTACCTTCCCTGCAACTGTCTCGAATTTATGTCCATGCAATTTCTAAGTTGTTTCCTTTTGGTTATTAAATACCTTGTTGGAAGCTATTTGGAGTATCTTGCAAACAACCCTGTCTTATCTAAGAGGTAATCTATTTAAACTAAGACTGAAATAAGTTTCATCAGCTCCCCCCCCCCTGACATATCCTGCATTTTTACTTTAGACTTATTCAGCTTTGCATCATCATCAAGCCCTTGGTTTCAAATTTCAAGCTGTGTAAATAATTTCATTTTAATTATAGCTAATAGCTATAATAAGAACTGGTGGTGTTGTTGTTGTTGTTGGTGGTGTTGTTGTTTTAGGTGGTGAGCTGGTGGAATTGTTAGCATACTGGACAAAATGTCTTGCAGTATTTCATCTTGTCTTTATGCTCTGAGTTCAAATCCTGCTGAGGTCA
>JAOPJW010003715.1:3333500-3345784 GCA_027122535.1 Octopus maya | reverse complement strand
GAGTTTCTCTGCCCTAGGTGTACGGAAAACACTCGGCGAGAAATGGAAGAAAATTTGAAGAAAGAAGGGAAAAAAAAACATAATAATAATAATAATAATAATAATAATAATAATAATAATAATAATAATGGTTTCAAACTTTGGCACAAGGCCAGTTATTTCGGAGCCGGGACAAGTCGATAATATCGACCCCTTTTCTCTTCTGGTATGGGCAGAATACCTTATATTTTGATGGAAATGGGCTAGTCGATTACATTAAATCCAATGTTTGACTGGTACTATTTTATCGACCCCAAACTGATGAGAGACAAAGTCGACCACGCTGGCGTTTGAACTCAACTCAGAGCGTAAGCAAAGAAGAAATATCAATTAAGCTTCACTTACCATAGAATGATGGGCGTAAAATATAGGGTCGAAAGAACTGTATACCAAATTGGACATGGCATATTTCTGATGACCACCCAAGAGATAATGAATAGAATTGTGGACGACTTCGAACTGGACTTCAAAATCGCAGAAATCTTCCTGTTCCAGCATTAGTAGAACTTGATCGTACAGCAAAGACGTTTCACCTCCCTTTGCCAGCTCAAATAAATCCTGTTGCACATCACGTACAGTGTATGTTTCTTCTGATTTGATGTAACCCCTGAGGAAAGGGTTCTCAACCACAACATCATTCCAAGCGTCATAGTATTCAGACCTGGACAAAACACTTGGTAATTTGTCAGAATGCGTTGTCCAATCCCAGTAAGGAATTGCAACATTGGAACCATGTCTTCGTAGAGCCTCTTCGAATTGCAGTACATAGACACGATGCCAATGAGGGAAAGTTGCCATACCATGTTGGCAACAGGCGTATTTCGCGTTTTCTGGATCTGGACACATTGTAGAACCGTGATAACTTGCGATAGTCTGGAATCCGAAATTGCTCTCATCTTCCTTCAGACGTGTTAAAGCAGACATGATATTTTGGACATCTCGTTCCTCTAACAAGTTGATGTTTTGGCGAATTCTGTTGTGTGGAGTTCTTTGTTTCTTATGTCCTGTTTACAAAGAAAGACGAGATAACATTTAGACAAGAGAATCTAGAAATGATACGAGAGATCAAAGAGAGAAGAAAATGGAGAGAGAGAGAGATAGATAGATAGATATAGAGAGAGAGAGAGAGAGAGAGAGAGAGAGAGAGAGAGAGAGAGAGAGAGAGAAGAAGAAGAAAGAGAAACGAGAACGACTTACTCAATGAAGGATTAAGAATAATGGTTGCTTGTGGGATTAAGTCTGATGGTAAATCAGTTCCATTAGCTGTCTTGATATGGTGACGGATGTGGAAATGAGAATCGAATTTCAATCCCATATCAAGAAGAATATCGGTAATTTCCATCAGGTAAAGACGATCAAAAGCCCATGACATCTCAGCGCTTCCACCCAAAATGGCGAAATGGCTGCCGTCGTGACACGAGTTCTTTTCATCACAAACCTGAAACAAAGAAATTGATTTGGGGTTATTTTTACGGAAAAAAAATGGCGGAGAGTGTTGGTGAGGAGAAGGTAAACCTAAGTGCAGAGACGAATATCTGGTTAGTGTGTGTATGCGTGCGTTTATGTTAGTGTGTGCGTGTGTGTGTTAATGTGTTTGTATTACTGTTTCTCAGTGAGTGTACGGAGAGATGCGTTTAAGTCTTTTGTCTGTGCGTATATGTTGAGTTGTGTCTGATGTGTGTATGTGTGTGTGTGTGCATGTGTTTATGGTGATGCGTGTGTGTGTGTGTGTGTGTGTGTGTGTGTGTGTGTGTGTGTGTGTGTGTGTGTGTGTGTGATGAATCATGCATTTTCGATATTAACCCAAGTGCTGTGTCGTTCAGGTTTGCAAAGGCGGCGTAAACTTACCTGGAAAGTAGCAGAGGCCGACTGACCGATTCCTTTCAATAAGAACCCTGCGAACATTCGCTCTCTTTGCTTCTGAGTCCTGATATAAGCTTCCAGTTGCGCAATCGACATGCCATTCATTTCCAGCATATCGTATTCATAGTGGAAATGTTCTTTGTACTTGAAGACGGCCGAGGGCGTAGAGTATTTATAGGTGTGAGGGTTCAAATTGTAGGGAGGACCGAACGAGAAAGGTTTCAGTGGTTCCGACATCATTTCAAGGGCACAGTTGGATTCGTAAGCCGGAAGACCTCTTAACTTCTGAAGTTCCTGCCAAATAACCCACAGGCGGTCAACGTTGGCGTGATGGGAGTAAAAAGCTGGGTCGTAAGCAGCGTAATGCAGGTGGTTCATCGAGTAGATTTCTTTACCACCCAGCCAAGTATGGATAGCATTATGAACGACCTCGAATTGAATTTCAAAATCGCAATAATCCGTTTGTTCTAAAGACAAAACGATGTTATTGAACAACCATGTTTGTCTTCCCAATTCCGGTTTCTCAAACATATGTTGGCTGATATCACGGTGGGTCATAGTCTCTTTGCTGATATATGATATGTGACCGTGGTTAAAAGGGTTGGATATTTTGTTACCTGTGTATGGGCTGACGTAATTCTCCAAGGCGAGGAAGCTGGGTATTTCTGACATTGGATAAGTCCAGTCCCAGTAGGGAACACCGACTTTGGCGCCGTGTCTTTGCAAAGCTTGCTCGAACTGAACGACAAACAGACGGTGCCATTGAGGGAAAGTGGCCATACCATGGAGGCAACAGGCGTAGCGATGTTTAGCTGTTGGGTTCGGACACATCGGTGGAAGAGCGTGGAACGTTGCTATGCTTTCGAAACCGTCTGAAGACTTGTCCTTTTGCATTCGTTTTAAAGCATGCATAAGAGAATCGATTTCATCGAGAGATAAACGATTTATATTCTTTCTTACAAGGTTTCCTCGTACCAATTTCTCCTCGTCGCTCTCGGAATGGGCACCTGCAAACCGACAACAAATCTTACATCAATTCAACAACTAAGCAAGGCATTTTACAAAAACAATAACAAAAAAAAAAATATGTAAATTGAAAGGAAGAAATCTCAAAGCATAAGAACATGAAAATATATTGGATGTGATAGAAAGTTTATCTTACCATGTTTCGGAACAAATATAATGGTTGGTTCTGGAAATATTTTCTGTTCTACCTTCGATCCATTAACAGCTCTGACTTCTGTTTTAATATGGAAGTGACTATTGTGCTTGAGCCCTAACTTCACGAGTGAATCAGTGATCTCGTAACGGAAGAGGTTAGTGAATCTCCATGGCATTTCCGATTCTCCTCCCAAGATGGAAAACACTCCGGCGTAGTTGGCACAATTCTCTTGATTCTGGCCAGTCGGAGCACATATGTAAATTCTAACATCGGCAGAAGCTTTGACTCCGTGCAACAAGAATCCTGCAAAAACACGATCTTGTTGGTTCCTGTTGTGTTGCAAGAGGTTTTCCAGTTGAATGACAGTGAGACCGTTGAATGTGAGTGAGTCGTATTTGTAATGAAACACATTCTGATAGTCGAACACATCGTTTGCTCTGCTGTGAGTGAAGGTCAAAAGATTGGAGTTGGCAGTTTTGTTGCTGAAAGGACGCATTGGTTGGTTGAGCAGTCCAAGAGCACAGTTGGCACTGTTATAGGGTAATTTACGGTAGCGTTGCAGTTCCTGCCAAATGGCCCACAGACGATCGATGTTGCTATGATGAAGGAAGAAAGCAGGGTCGTAGGCTGCATAATCAAGTGACGACATGGAATGAGGATCTCGACCGCCAAGCCAAGAGTGGAGACTGTTATGAAGGACTTCTAAGTGAGTGGAAAATTCACAAAAGTCTGTTTGTTCAAAGGCGAACAGTGCATGATCATAAAAATAGTTGTTTCCGAAGAGATCCGGTTGAGGGTCACGGTCAGTTTCTGTGTTTTCAAACGATATCTTTCCTTTGAAGAAAGGATTCGACTCAATGTGAAGAGTGCGGGAATTATAGAACGTAGCTTCGCTGATAAGTTTCGGTAATTCCTCGAAAGACTTCAGCCAATCCCAGTAGGGAACGGCAACTGAAGAGCCTCTAGCCAGCAGTTCATGCTCAACAGACACTGTATATAAACGATGCCAGTGAAGGAAGTTGGGCATGCCGTGCAAACAACACGTGTACACTTTGCTACCGTCTTCGTTTGGACATTTAGCAGGAAGGCCGTGGAAAGCTGCTATTCTTTCATATGTACCATCCATCTTGATCTGTTTGAAAGCATTTCTCAGCGATTCAATTTCACCGACATCCAAATTTTCCAAATTCTTCCTGATTCGATTAGCACTCGTCACAGGTTCGATCCAAGCACGGTTTTCGCCATAATGACCTGCGAAAAACGAAAAACAAAAAAAAAGAAAGTAAAAAATACAGAAATGTCATTTAATCAAAGCTTCGACGATAGAGTTTGTAGAGCCATCTAAAATATGTTCAGGCAAATTGAATTATGAGGCATTCTGTATGTAGGCGGGAGGGTAGCTAATATGGCATTAAATATTCGCTTATGTTATTATGGAATGAAAGTAATTTCGGGTTTAATTTTTCAAAGGAATTTATAAAACTAAGAAAAAAAATAGATTCAATTTTATTGCGGGGATGGGATTATTATTGAATGTAATTAAATGTAAGTTTTAACTTGCCTAATCCAGGTTCAAACACGACTGCAGGTTCTAAACCAAGACTTGTCGCCTCGGCACCACTCATGTCCTTCAGTGTATATTCAATGTGATAGAGATCGTTGTAATGGAGGTGCAGTTGTTCCATTTGTCTAGTAATGTCGGCTTTGTACACTCTGTCGAACTTCCATGGCATTTCGTTCTGGCTACCCAATACGTAGAATTCACCAGCTTTATTTCGGTCAGCACTTCCATGCAATCGGATGTAATACTCAACGAGAAGGGACTGTTTGTGGCCTTCCAGTAAGAAAGTAACGAAAGTACGATCGTTAGCTCGACGTTTGTTAATCTCTGTCTGCAATTGCGGGATGGACAAGCCACTGACGTCAAGTGAGTCGTATTCGTAGTGGAAGCTTTTCGTGTAGTCGAACGCATCGAAAGGAACGGAATGTTCGCGGGTTTGCGAGTCAACGTTGATGTCGCTTGACAAACTGAAAGGAGACATCGGTTGACGAAGAAGCTCGATTGCACAGTTGGCAGAGTTGTATGCATTTCCTCGATGTTTCTGTAAAGCTTGCCAGATGGCCCAGATTCTATCGACGTTTGAGTGGTGCAGTAAGAAGATCGGGTCGTAAGCAGTGAACTCGAGAGAGGACATTGAATAGGGCTCAGTGCCTCCAACCAAAGCATGGATATGGTTATGTGCAATTTCAAACTGTACTTCGAACGAACAAAAGTCTTCCTGTTCAAGAGCGAAGATTACTTCGTTGGTCAAAGAAGTAAATTCACCGAATTTCGGTTGGATGAAAAGGTCAGCCGAAGGAGCACGAGATGTAGTCTTTCCTATATGGTCGATCGAACCACTGAAGAATGGGTTGACGTGAGTTTCGCCATTCACATTGGTATATTGTTCTTCAGCTACAAGGGTCGGAAGTGCGCTGATCGGATTCAGCCAATCCCAGTAAGGAATTCCACCGTCATAACCGTTTCGTCGTAAACCATTTTCGAAGTTCAACGTCAGTAATCTGTGCCAGTGTGGGAACGTGGCCATTCCATGGTGACAACAAGCATATTTATGTTCGGCGTCAGGACTGGGACACCATTCTGTAGAACCGTGGAAAGCAGCCACTTGTTGATAGCCACTCGCTGTTTTATCTGCTTCGTATTTTTCCAGGGCTTCTCTTAGCGTTGTTATCTGGCTCGCTGTTAGAGTAGACACGGCTTTTCTTGTACGGAAGTTTTCGTCAAATTTAACGTGTGTTTCAACTGAAATACAAGACGATACACAAACAAAATTAGGTTTCGCTCATATTCTATACATCAATACTGATGGACGCAACAACACTATTAACTAGAATTGGGAGACCATTTTATGTTGAAAGCCATATTGAAGTTAAGTGACATCTCGTAAGCCATTTTTCAGAAAATATCTTTTACTCCTAAACCTATGAATTTATAGAATATTATTTTAAAAAAGAAAACAAAACAAAACGATACTACAATGTAAAAAGTTGGTGATTCGAAATAAATATCCCAACGATAAACTATTATTTAGTATTCTTTTTCATAGAATTCTTCGGATTTTAATGTTTTGAACGCAATTGTAATTATTTTAAACTAGTAATTACAAATATAAGGAAATATAGTGTTTCTAAATCTCGAAATGCGTTATAAAGATAGCCTTTAAAATATATCAAATTAAATTAAAGATATATAGTTCAAATGTATAGTTTGAAATAAAATGCTACACTTTTTTTTCAGAAGTCCGAGTATAGTTCTTGAGAAGACTGCATGGAACTGTTTGGACTCGGCACCTTTACTTTTAACATAGACTGACCAAATTGATTGTATTAAAATAACTTGAATGACTAAACTAACCATTTTTGGTAGGGCATAAAAGGAAATTTCAAGTAAGAAATAAAGAAACAATTTTCGTTACCTTTGCCGGGTTCGAATATGACAATCGGTTGTGAAATAATGGTCGATGGTAAAGCAGTTCCATTGACATCTTTGATATCGACACGGAGACTAAAATCGCCAAATGGATCAACAGCCAAAGCCTTGAGTGAATCTGTAATTTCTTGTCTGAATAATCGATCAAATCTCCATGGCATTTCCTTGCTGCCACCAAGAACAGAAATTGGTGCAGCTAGATATTCGTTGCCAGCTGCCACAACATAGAGATCGATATTTGCCGATGTTTTAATACCCTCGAAGAGGAAACCGGCGAATACGCGGTCATGGGTTTTCTTTTCATCGATGTGTTTCTGCAGTTCTCGAATTGACATGCCGCCAAACGACAGGCTATCAAACGTATAGCCAAGGTTGGCTTGGTAGTCGTACACATCTGTGGGTATTGCATGTGCTCTGGTGTGTTCGTTATTGTTGAAGGGAGATTCGAAAGCGAATGGTTTGAGAGGTCGATGCACTTCGGAATTGGCACAATATGCTTTATACGGTTTTCCTCTGTGTATTTGTAGTGCTTGCCATATGGCCCATAACCTGTCCACTTGAGCGTGATGTAACCAGAAGAGAGGATCGAACGAAGTATAATGCAGTGACGACATGGAGTAGGCCTCTTTGCCACCAATCCAAGCGTGAACAAAATTGTGTGTAACCTCGAACTGAACTTCGAAGTCACAGTATTCATCTTGTTCGTAGGCCAATAACAAACCGTCGTATAGTGGACAATGGTCACCTTTGGCTGGTTGTTTCATCAATCTACATAAAACAAAACAAGCCTCAATTATATCTTCACACACAAAAAAAAAACCATTCACTAATATAAATTTTAGTCAATACATGCTCATTAATAAATTCAAATTAATTAATATTTATTGAAAATAAATTTTACTAATTGTTTTTCATTCAGTGATCGTTTCCCCATATCCTCCTCCAGTTCTTCTCGAATATATTGTGGTAAAATTTTACAGAAATGTTCATGTAATTTCCTGTATATACCATCGATAGTCAACCAATCAATATAGTTTAACTATGACCTTTAAAAGACAATCAACAATTAATCATTCCTCTATTTGCTTCTGGTATATTCTGAATTTCCTAATGGCGTCTCTATGACAATTCACTCAACATACCCGACTTGTATTAGCATTATTATCTCTCTCTCTTTCTCTCTCTCGCGAGCACGTGAGTGCATAGTCTGGGTTTGAAACCTGAACAGTCATTTCGATAGTAATCCTCCAATACTCTCAAATACTTCGGTAGCATCAAGAGCTATCATTCGACAAATGTCAAAAAGTGTACAAGATGGAATAACGATGATAATAACGAGGAAATGAAGAGCTGTTTCCAATCAACAAATAAAAAAATCGATAAAGGGCCAGAGTTACAAACCTTGGATCAATATCGCGTGTAGTGTAGACCCCGGAATGGAGGAAGTCGATGGAGGCACGGAAGAAAGGATTCGGTTTAGTTTCCAATGTGAAAGGATCTTGATACGTTTCTTCAGCGACCAAAGAGGGCAGATGGCTGATGGGTTTTGACCAATCCCAATATGGTACACCAACTGTAGATCCTCTGTCTGTGAGGGCGTCCTCAAACTGCATGATTACAAGCCGGTGCCAGTGAGGAAATGTAGCCATTCCATGTTCACAGCAAGCAATACGATTTGGAGCATCTGGTCGCGGGCATTTGGCAGGAAGACCGTGGAATTCTGCCAGAGCTTGGTAACCATTAATGGATTTATCCAACATAAAACGTTCCATGGCAATTCTTACTCCATATTCTTCTTCTTTAGTGAGGACACTGACATCTTTACGTATCTTTACATCAGCTTTATCAACTTTGATCATCTCAGCTGAAATTAGAGAAGAGAGACACTTCAAATAGACGTTAATTTGGAAATAATTCATTTCAATTAAAACTATTGTCTAAACTATTTCGACATTACATTTGCTGGGAGAACCTCAATGCGCTCTTTCCCAGAAATTATAATTTCTTGAATTATGTATCTTTTATATGTGGAAGTACATTTAGTAATGTATTCTGTCTTATTTAGATTGTAATTTGAGGAAGATTTAGTTGCTATTTCTTGCTCGCCGTCTGATCGAATGATTTAGTGACTTGTGTTATTTAGCGGTGTTTAAAATGAAGTTTCTGTGGAAATATGCTTAAATGGTACTTACGGTCGTGATGTCCAACTTCCGGTATGTAGGTAACAATTGGTTTCGGAATAACATCACTAGGCAGATGACTTCCGTTGATGGCAGTTACTTCGGCTTTCAGATAATAGTTTCCATCCAATTCCAATCCTAACGACTTGACAGTATCGGTGATGTCATGAAGATAAGGAAAACCGAAATCCCATGGCATTTCTCTTTTGCCACCAAGGATGAAGAATTCTCCAGCGTCGTGATGGCAGTCATCACTCTTTCTTGAATCTTTGCTCGGGATACACACCGAGATATGGACATTAGCAGATGTCTTGATGCCGCCCAGTCGGAAGTTGGCGAAAGATCTCGGATGAGATTGACGTTCTTTTAATAAGCTGTCTAATTCGGAAATGCTCATTCCATTCAATGTGAGATCGTCGTAATTATATTCCAAATGATCGGCAGTAAATATATCGGCTGCTTTAGCGTTCTTCTTGGTTAGTTCGATCGGGTTAGAATCTCGTCCGAACGGTTCCATGGGAGTATGCAGCAGGTTCAAACCGCAGTTAATTTTGCTATCGTGACCTCGATGTTTCTGAAGAGCTTGCCATATAGTAAACAGACGCTCGACGTTGGAATGATGCAAAAAGAAGAGTGGGTCGTATGAGGTGTACTCCAGACTAGACATAGAATAAGGATATCTGCCACCAACTAAGAAGTGCACTGGATTGTGAGCTATCTCGAATTGAACTTCAAATCGACAATATTCTTCCTGTTCAAAAGCCATCAAGATGTTCTCCAGTAAGCTGTTTTTCTTTCCATGTGAAGCGTCGAAAAGATGGTCATCAACTGCTCTTGCAGTGACTTTCTTCTCAAAACCAATAGCACCCGAATAAAAGACATTTTTCTTTGCTTTCTTGCCGCTGGGGTCAATAAACAACGGATGCTGCACCAGTGCCGGCAGTTCGGATATCGGCTGTGTCCAGTCCCAATAGGGGACGCCATGAGTTGATCCATGACTTGCCATAGCCTGTTCGAATTGTACAAGGTACAGCCTGTGCCACAAAGGAAACGTAGGCATACCATGCAGGCAACATACCACTGTGCTACCATCGGCAGCTTTGCAGTCAGCCGGTTCTCCGTGATTGGCTGAAATAGCCTGGAAGCCAGTTGGACCTTCGTCCTTTTGCATAGAATATAAGGCCAGTTGTAGACTGACAACTTCATCCTGGGTCAGGCTGTCGACATTTTTGCGGACGAATTTACCTGAAGGAAAGACAGAAAAATAATGATTATAAGAAAACCATAGAAGAAGAGTAAAAAGAGAAATATATAAATAAATGAAACGGAAAACATAGGAAGTTTGATATTTTAGTCTGTTGAGGGCGGTGAGCTGGCAGACACGTTAGGACGCCTGGCGAAATGCTTAACGGTATTTCGTCTGCCGTTCTGGGTTCAAATTCCGCCGAGGTCGACTTTGCCTTTCATCCTTTCGGGGTCGATTAAATAAATACCAGTTACGCACTGGGGTCGATATAATCGCCTTAATCCGTTTGTCTGTTCTTGTTTGTCCCCTTTGTGTGTAGCCCCCTGTGGGCAATAAAGAAATAGGTATTTCGTCTGCCCTTACGTTCTGAGTTCAAATTCCGTCGAGGTCGACTTTGCCTTTCATCCTTTTGGGGTCGATTAAATTAGTACCAGTTACGCACTGGGGTGAATGCAATCGAATTAATCCTCTGTTTGTCCTTGTTTGTCCCCTCTACGTTTAGCCCCCTGTGGGCAATAAAGAAATAAATATATTGCTATCGTTGGGGTTTTAATGTGGAACAACGAAGATCAAACGGAAGATGTTCTAATTTTGTCGTAGAATATAATCCACGAGATGTTTCGGAGATACTAACATAAATGTGAAATTTCCTTAGTCATCATATTTGACTGTTCTTTTCTCCAGAAGTATCATTACACGATTTTACAATGAGTCTATTGATGAATATGGCAGAGAAAGAGACAAGGAGAGGGGAAAAAAGGAATGGAGTGAAAATGAAGAGTATAAAATATTGGCTGTCAAATAGATCTGAATAAGGAGGGTTTCAATGTACTCTACGGAGCATATAACGATCCTATTCTGAGCAATAAAGTTGAAACAATCTGTCGATTAACACAAAAAAATTATTTGTATCGACGGAAGCTGGAAACATAAACATTAGAAAAACATGGGTAAAAATAGAGCTAATAGGAAGTAGGAGTCGAAAACTTTCTAAGGAACACGGGGATGTAGAAGTTAAGAAAGAAAGAATGGCACAAGAGTGTAGTAATTTACTTGAAGCATTGCAACGCGTGTAAAAGATATAAATGTTTGTAAAAAAGATAAACTTTTGAGCGATGCATGTGAGAAGTTAGGCAAAATATGTGAAGTGATGATAATAAATGAAAACGAAGAGAAAAGACACATTGCATTACCTTAACATAGGTTGTTCAATGATCCTACAATATTTCGGGAAAGATTCCTATTTTCAAACAGAAGAAATAATATTTTATTGCCGACAGGCCATTCTTGCGTGTAGTGACGAAACGCATTGGTGTATTATTGTATTAAGCGTTGGGTAGAGTTGTACAGTACCAGATGGAAGGTTGGTTAAGATATGCAGTATCAGAGGCGGCAGGTACTGAATAAAGAAAAAATAAAGTAAATGATTAAATGATGCTCCTTTATCTATCAGGAATGTAAATATGTAATGAAATATATTGATAATGTCATCTGATTTATTGTATTCACAGAAAAATAAACATTTTGTTTTTCCAATAACGAAATATGAGAAAAAACATGTCCATCACTTGATCTTTTTTTAGGTCTACAATGGCATAATATTACTCATTTAGGTCTACAATGGCATAATATTACTCATATTCTAAAGGCGGCCATTGGGATTTGTTCCGCGTTTCAGCGGTCTGAGTTCAAATTCTGGCTAGATAGCTTCGTGTTTCATCACCTCGGGGTCGATAAAAAGCTAATAACCAAAGCAGTGAATTGTAAGAACAGTATGATCATTGGATTGGACGTCTTTTAGCGTTTATTCCGGCTTTCAGCGTTCTGAGTTCAAATTCCGCTATGGTATATTCGGGTGGTAGATTTAACTCATCACTTAGTTTAACACCTACTTCTGGTACCTAAGGAACCTTTAGCGGAGTCCACTCTATTGCAAGCATTTGGCTCAGGATTTTGGTATGAAGATACCTTCCTCCCCACACTCTTACCAGTTTCGGAGTTTTTGTAATGGATGACGTATACTACTTACCTACCATGATTGAAAAATAAAATTGAAACCTCTTCTCCATAGAGAATTTTTCTGAGGAGGCAACGTTTTAAAAGGATGTTTACAAGATTTACCCATTCAAAAATCCTCAATATTAAATTAGGATCACGACTAAATTAAATATAATCTTTAAAGAATTCTTAGATTCAGGAGATATTTGAAGAGTCAGGAAATGACTCCGCAATAACAAGCGATAGACCCACACTTCCTTCGGGACGGAACTGCTGGTTTTTCCCCTGCCTTGTAGTGTATTCCTC
>JAOPJW010003715.1:3035490-3048005 GCA_027122535.1 Octopus maya | reverse complement strand
TGTGTGTGTGTGTGTGTGTGTGTGTGTGTGTGTGTGTGTGTGTGTGTGTGTGTGTGTGTGTGTGAGTGAGTGAGTGTCCATGTGTGATCGTGCATGTGTGTATACTTCGTTTTTGTAACTTGTTTTCAAGATTCATTACGTGAATTCATATGTTCAATTAAATTTTGATGTGTCTGGGAAGAATCATATTCCCTTAGTATCTAACACACTCACCGTTTCAATTTCTACTCATTTTGTGTTTCTCGTGTCTTCCAAAAATTTTCTTTCCTTTTGCAACCTGGTCAATGAATGTTGACTTTGTCCGCTATCGGAGCTGCATTCATTTTGTCTGGTCAGGTCAATCAGTGCACGGGTCAGCGTGCGTGTGTTTGCATGTATGTATGTATGTATGCATGATTGAATGTATGCAAGTATATACGAGTGTGCGTATTCGTGTGTGTATTTCTGTTTCCTTGCATTGGTGTTTCGTAGTGTGTCTATGTGAGTTTGTCCGATTGAGTATATGCATCTATTATCTACGGATATGTGTCTCCATATGACTCTTTGTATGTTTGCGTGTGTGTGGAGTGTGTGTGTGTGTGTGTGGAGTGTGTGTGTGTGTATAAATGGTCATGTATTTCTATGTACATTTGTGTTTGTGTGTGTGTGTGTGTGTGTGCGTGCGTGTCTATGTATGCTTGCCTGTCCGTTTTAACTGTGTACCTATCTACCCACTTACGTATTTATCTATTAGATATGTATGTCTCTGAACTCACCATACAGGACATTCTTTTAATATTAAGGCAAGAATAGAAATGACGCGAAGAAAGGCCATGGCTAGGTTATCTCAAATTAGGTGGACACTGCTCTGGTCCACGATAAACTTTGCCGTATGATAGTAACAGCATGGAGATCTGCAAGTTCATCTAATTTTATTTCTATTATCGTGCTATTTCCCTAGTATCCGAGAGAGAATACTAAATACATTTAGGAATATATTAAAATGCTTTTTATGAGGGAACCTGTCAGAAGGAACATGTAACCAGTTTATATAGCACCAGTATAAAGAATATTTAATCCCCAGATCTTTCGTATGCATTATTTCAATCGCTTACAATATATTTGCCTGCCATTCTTCAGACTAACATTTCTGATAAACGGTGAACGCTTGTTGAGGTTTAAGTATTGGTGAAGATTATTCAACAATACTAGGAAAATCAGAACCTATTGTCGTTCTCATGGATAAACACACTAAACAAAAGCAAGGCAACAGAGACTTAGCATCAATTCAAGCAACTTTTAATTAATACATCATATATTCAGTTGACAGTTTCTTCTCAGCACCCAGTGAAAATACCCAACAACGTATTAGGCGAACTTACACGAGCAGTTGGTTAAGAGCTGCCTTGAAATTTTCATTGACTAGTGAACAAAGGTATATAAACGGAGAATTTGCACATCTCTACCGCAATAGAGCATCAGAAACATAGCAGTGTATACGTCAAGAGAAAATCATGCACAACTACATTTATAGAAACAATCAAATAAACAGAAATTTAAACTATAAATTTAGTCTACTTTTGACAAACATCAGAGCTATTAGCTCTCATTCTGTCGAATTTACTTTTATGATACAAGAGCATAAAATAAAGGAAAACCCGATGAATACACGAGCTACAAATGCGAGTAAACCGCCTAAATGTAATAAAAAGTTATAGATTTGATGGAATGGTCTCAATGTCTATGTCACCCACATCGTCATAAGAAGCTGTTTGAATATGTCATCATTGTACTGACTTGTTATAGTTTTTATCCGGTAATAAATATTCTGAAGTTCTATTTGTATGGTGTTATTTCTGTTTTTCTTTTCCACAGAAACGTTTTCTCTCCAAGAAATCTCTCGATGATAAACCTGTTAACACACCAAGTAAGAAATAATTTTAAAACATACCAAAGTGTCAAGAGAAAAAAATGACAAGAAAAGTTTAAGTTTCAGATTAAATATTATCAAATATTCAGTGTTCCCCTCTACAGTATTTATCTTAAACCATTTAACTGTGTCACCCTTCCTACTGACATCCAATCTCATCTGCGTTGAATTGGTTCTCCTCCATCGGTGTCTTTACATTTGCATCCTCCTCGCTCCAACAACAAAAGTTGTAAGTTTATTGCCGGTTTTACCGGCTTTGGGTGGATACTGCAATATACTTTATGAATGGGCCTCTCGGTTTAAAATCCGGACGACACTCTTCTTAGCCCGGTCGACAGACGATGCTGTAAGGCTATTCTTGTGAATACTGTTTATATTGTAGATTTGATGGCCTTATTGACTTCAAGCATCAGTCTGACATTTTTGTTTGACCGGCGAATACTCGAGTCGGACTCTAAGAATTGATAATGATGCGTGAATATCTGTTCAAGTGCAATTTCAACATTATCACATTGTTAAATACATATCTTCATATCCAAGTTTACATTCATACATCCTTCATAGAATAAAGAATTACTCGTTCAGAAATGGTACTTTTAAAGATAAATCTCACAATTCTTTCACAACAACGTCACAATAGATTCAAAATGAAACTGCTTCGTTCGTTCCTTCGTTCCAATGTATCCTTATCGAATCCCGTCCAGGTATTAATTCATATAATTCTTTCTTTCATTGACTTCTTTCTCTCTAAACTTTCTGTCGTCTCTATCAATTCCTTCCTTTCTCTCTTCAAAGTTATTCTATCCCAAATTCCATAACATTGAACCAAGAACTTCTCTTCTGGAGGTTTTACTCATTATTTCTAATAAGCTACGTTGTTTCATTTTAGTTCCACAGGACTCAGACTCGGATCACTGTATACCCGATGGAGTAGAACAAGCTGTCAACTTTCTTCAGGTATTGTGTATGATGCTTAGTAGATTCCCTACTTCTATTCCCTTTCACCATTTTCCTCTCTTCCTTTCTCTCTCTTTCTCTTCCTCACTCTCTGTCTCTCTTTTTTTCTCACACACATTGACAGTCATACTCTTTCTCACAAACTCTCTTTATCACACTTTCCCTCCCTCTCCGTCTGTTTCATAGACACGCGTATTCGCTTATAGTGTATCACATTGTTAAAAAACACAATGACAGCAAATGTTGGCTAAATTAAATGGTAAACGGTCATTACAGTGACAACAGGTCGTAAATAGAGACTGAAATAAACACATACTGTTCAACGTGGAGTAAACACCCCACATATTCTAATTCATAAGTATAAGCAACTAATGACTGTACTTATTGACTAGAAACATAAAGAGAGTGTAAATATTAGTAAAGGATTCACTTGCGATTATTCTTCTGCGCCTCGCTCAACTTCACCTATCCCTTAAACGATTATCCTTCTACAGATCCCCTAATCTCTCTGTGCATCGTCATAATGCGATTCCGCTTCTTTCATTCCGAACCAACTACCTCCTATCTCTTTCGTAATCGAGATCACATCCTTTAAGCTTGTTCGGAATCTGCTTAAGAATAGATTCTACCGCTCTGTTAGCCCTAGAAGTTCTCTCTAGTACTTTCCGATCTTGCTTTCCATTCGGCCTAAACGTTATTGCCCTCACTTAACCTGACAATTGTTCCATGATCATAACGAGTATATGTTTATATATAACGATGACCAATAAAGTGGACATTTAATGTGCTAGAAGAAGATCACATGTTGTGTCTACTAAGACCTAATAGTTCTCAAAAGAAATTCAGCGAAATAACAAACCGTATGCGAGCAAGACAGTGAAAATTACATACATAAAATTAAAACATTGTTATTCGTCGACCAGTTTCGGAATTAAAATTCTCTTACCGAAAATATCTGTCCTTCTTCAGCACGAACTGCAAGTCAATTACAATTCTCAGAATCTTATACAAGCTGTTCACCCCAAGAGGCGAACGTGTATATGGTTCTGCTAATTACAACGGAATGGTAAAAATCAAATGCCTTCGTTTTGGCGCGCTAATTCCGGAAATATGTCTTCAGAAAATGGTTACTGCGTAGCATATATCCAATTTGAGAACTTCGTTATGGTTAATAAAATTAAAACGTTGTAATTAGCAGAACCATATACCGTTCACCTCTATGGGTTGCACAAACTCCTTCGTTTCTCAAACTAGTGACACCCGCACACAGACATCGAAACCCATGATAATTCACTTCAAAACCGCAAATACCTACCCGTAAACATACCACATATACATATATATTAAAACTATGTCCACGCAGAATTGCGAACTTATATACGCGATTTCATACAGAAATACACACCTTACACTCACAAAAAAACTAACTTTAACACATACATCGCGCACAGGATAACAGACAATATACACACATAGCTTACACACGCACACTCATACACACATGCGAACATACATATGTACTCATAGTTTAAGCACACAAACACACAAACACACACGAAAATATAACTTATGCAGACATATACAGATATCCAAACAGCCAAACATACCCATTGTTTATACAAACGCACACACACACACACACGCACACACGCACACACGCACACACACAAGCACACGCGCGCACGCACACGCGCGCACGCACACGTGCGCACGCACACGCACATACACACGCTGTCTCTCTCTCTCTCTCTCTCTCTCTCTCTCTCTCTCTCTCTCTCTCTCTCTCCTCACACTCACAGGCATTATCACACTTCCAGAAATCTTACCTGTGTTTATGTTTACATTCGCAATATTAAAATTGAAATTTCCTTTTCAGTCTGATTATACAAATTTTCATATAAAACTTTGGTTTATATTTTAGTATTTTTTCTTATTATTTCAAGGTGTGACTGGTGGACAACTGTATGACAATACTGGTGGTGGAAGTAATCTCTTATGTTTACCTAACGATCCTATTTGGGAGAATTATACTTCAGAGGTCGAAGCAGGTGCTACCATATATGGGACTGAATATCAAATAGCCTATACAACACTAACATCTTTTCATTCGCTAACGCTAAAACTCTTCATGATCACAATGTTCCGTGTGCTATCTGTTTGACACGACAACCTGCTATTGTCATGATGTTACCAGCCAGGACACAGTGTTATCCTGGTTGGACAGCCGAGTATTCGGGATATTTGATGACAGCCGACAACGATAATAAAGGCAGAGAAGAATATGTGTGCGTGGATCATGCACCAGAAGCAGATCCCTCGGGTTACAGAAACGAAAATGGTGCTTTATTATAACCCGTTCAGGCTATTTGTGGTTCATTGCCATGTCCACCGTATGTCAATGGTCAAGAATTAACCTGCGTTGTATGCAGTAAATATTGAATTAAACTTACATTCGTTTCTATATGAAAACTTATGTCAGCGAATTATAAAATATAATATAATAAACCAACATATACGTTTCTTGTGTTTCGCAGTATTTTATCCAAATTATATTTGTCATTAAATAAATTGCTGGAAAAGTTTTCAGAAAATATTCAAAACGAAACAAAAGAGACGTCATAGAATGTGACAAATAGTTTAACAGAACAATGTAATCAACAGAGAATAATTCTAGAATACATTGTATGTGGTTCAGTTTATAAAATTTAAATGTTGAAATAAAATGGTGATTCGTTTAAATGTACGTCGTACTCCGTCTCGAAATGTAAACAACCCCCCAAATGAAGAACCACCCTTTCATGCTCAATCTTGAAAACACGATAAAAGCTTATATTTAACATCACTAAAGCATTATGGTTTAATAAAAAAAATATACTCCCATACGTCCCATTGTAACTACAATCGATACCATTAAAGCTCTGCATTCCAATCACAGCTCTCATCTAATAAAGGATATTTGATATCTACTGAAGAAATACCACAAGACGCTGACGTCTTCCGATTAACTATTTTCAACCTACCTTCGTATATTGGCGCTCTTCTACAAATCACACACACAGCCTCGCCTCACATTACACACGCAGCCTCTCATCGTTCCCAGAAAATTGATGTGCCAAAATAAAAAAATGAAACCACCAGGAAATATGACTACACTTCAGGAACAGCATCAACCGAATCTACTGCAACACCACAAAACATCAAGTTCAACAAATTATCCCCCTCTCTAACATAAAACTATGACACTCGCAGAAGAGAAACTTGCTTCGAGATACAGGCATACAATAACTATAACACACAGAAACGACATAGTAAGGAAAAAACACGAGTATAAAGTATACATTAGGTGGAACCAGTACAACATGAGTATTTCACACTATACCCAGCAACATTCGTCCTTGTATGTCGGAGTTTGTAGAATGGCTGCCAGATAAACGACTGAATCTGTGGTAAGAGGGATTTGTGGGTGGTACTAAGATTAATTGCATGCCATTGGAATAATCGATTGTGAAAATGCAAGAAGCAGGAATAATAATTAAGTAATATGAAAGCACGAAATGCAAATTGACAAATGAATATATGGGCACATCCAACATAACGTTTCCAGTCAACGGTATTAGCGCTAAGTATTAGGTATAATCAATTTTTAGGTTCGTTAAAATATGCTATTGACATATTTCAAACACTAAAGGCAAATTCAGTGCAAAAACGTGCAAAAATAGCATATCTGTGCAGTGCTATTCCATATCGGGTTCCAGTTGAGCCGTTGTCAAAAGAAAATACCGAAGAAGGGAATATCTGGACAAATTTAAAGCCGTAGCTTTAACTAAAACAAAGTCAACAACAACGAGTAAGTTACGCCAATTGGACCGCCAGGTTGAAGTCTGTCGAGAATTACCTACCATTGGTATTTCTCTCTGATAACTACATCGCTTGATTAGTTGACTTCAACCTTGAGCCCCACCAGCAAATGCGTTCGCTCGTACATGCCCGCAGCTTTCTGCATACTTGTGTGTGTGTGTGAGTGTGTGTGTGTGTGTGTGTGTGTGTCTTTGTGTCTTTGTGTCTTTGTGTCTGTGTATTTGGTGGTTGATCGAAATACTTCCTACACTGAATATTAAAACAGTTTCCCAAGAACAACAAATAAAATCAAATAACAACATTAGTAAATAAACATATCATAATACATCCAGAAACTGGAATCCTTTCACTTTACACGTTTCTGTCAGTCATAAATATATTATGCTAATTATTCTGTGACAATATCAAACCACCTCTTTCCAATAATTAAACCTGTCATATAAGTTCACACCAACTTTTACAGGTGTAGCAATCCCATTGGTTCATAAATTTACGATAAGATTTATGACAGAGCTGGGTTGTTGTGCGCTCAATAAATACGTGGAATTCAGTTACAGGTCTTCACTTAGATCTCGCTCTCGATCTATTGTTGAAGCCACACGAAGTATCACGTACGACCGACAACTGTCACCAGAATGGATTTCGCACAACTGTCCAGGAATATTTCGCAACGTTATTCCATTTCTTCTCTCGTAACTTTTGGGGTTCTTCTCGTTCTGACCATCGTGATTCTTCACCAAGATTCAAGAATAGGTAAAATGGAAGAGAAATCAAAAACAGTAAGTCATAGATTTTGCGTTAATATATGTATGTCTGTATGTTTGTATTTATTTATTTATGTATGTATGTATGTATGTATGTATGTATGTATGTATGTATGTATGTATGTATGTATATATGAATGTATGTATGTATGTATGTATGTATGCATGTATGTATGTATGTATGTATGTATGTATGAATGTATGTATGTATATATGTATGTATGTATGTATATATGAATGTATGTATGTATCTATGTATGTATGTATGTATGTATGTATGTATGCATGTATGTATGTATGTATGTATGTATGTATGTATACATGTAAGTATGTATGTATGCATGTATGTATATGGATGTATACTTGTTTGCATGTATATGTAAATATATATGTATGTGAATGTGTGTAAATGCATATGGGTGTGTGCGTATATGCGCATGCATGTGCGCGTGTGTGATAGGATGTGTGCTAGCAGCTAAAACACCTCCGCATTTACCTCCTTCTTCTCCTCCAACTCCAGACTGCACGAACCAAATAAAAACTCCACCCAAACATATCTTCTTCATGTCTTCCACGCTAGCACTTGTATACGTTAACGAACTAACTACTCGATGCTATCTCACACAACACCCACTTACATCTATACTTATAATATCACGCTATATACATTTCATGAACATTCTTCTCAGGAGTTTCATGCACACTCAACCCAAACACCTTCATGTCAGACCTGCACAACCTCTATAAACAAACCTTGCAAATACCCTTCAAACAGCACCAATCACTAAATATCAAAAACTCTAGCAAACAACCTTGTACTTACCGTATTCACTCATGGAATTTGTATGATAATTAATGAGTCACATGCAAGCAAGTTTCAATTAATTGCTCACATATGCGCAGTTTTATTAATTTATGTCATATAACACGAAGCAAGTAAATATATTTTTTTCGTTTGATAATTGTATATCCATTCCTCCTAATGCTACCAAGGGCATCTCTTTAAGGCATGTGTCATAATCAGAGAGTTATTAGGTGTTTTAGGTATTCATGTGAGCAATTTCAGCCCTAAAATATGAAACTTTGTTTGCAGTTGTAACACCTTAATTATTGGGATGCTTTCTGAGATATCGCCGTATACAGGGTCACACCAAATGCGAATATGCGAAGTATTAGGACCGTTTATAACTCATCCTCCATGTCAGAAACTTATCAGAAACACATACGTCCATGTGTTCGTGCGGACATATATGTGAGCCCACAGATACGCGAAAATATAGAGGTGTACGATACACACACACACACACACTCGCGCGAGCGCTTACACACACATACACACATACACACATACACACAAACACACAGATAAGAGGTGACGAGTGGGTGAATAAACGAATAAATTGGAAGTTTACATTTAGTTAGTTACATGCATGTAATAAGAGAATGATTGTGCATATAGCCAAACACACGCCCGTATGCACACACATACAGACACACACACACACACGCACACACACACACACGCACACGCACGCATACACACACACATATAAATATGACTCTCCTTCTATCTACATCCATACCTATGTGTGCATATGTGAGTCAATGTTTGTGTATGTTAGAGTCTCTCTCTCTCTCTCTTTCTCTCTCTCTCTCTCTCCATTTCTCTCTCCCTCTCACTCTCTCTCTCCCCCCCCTCTCTCTCTCTCTCTCTCTCTCTGTGTGTGTGTGTGTGGCTGTGCATATTAATGTTTTCTTCGTTGTCGTCATAATTAACATAGTCATCATCACCATTATCATCATCATCAAACAGCAACACCACTATTATTAATACTACTTTTTTTCTATTTTTTTTATTAAGCGAGAGAGTTGTGCATGACATCAAAGTAACACTGGGGTAAAATATACGAAGCTCATTATACGCATCATGACTACCGCCTGATAAGGGTACACCAGACACATGTATCACAACCATATATGCGTGACATGGTGATCTTATATCAAGATAAACAGTGCATGACCTTGCAGTTGGGGGCCTAGTTCGAATTTTTTTCAGGAATTTTTATGGATTCTTGAAGGATTTTTCATTTGTTATATTTACTTTACATGAAATATTACAATGTTACGTTCTTTGATTATCTCCCTTGAAAACACGTTCATTGTTTCCACGTAACCTATGGTGGCGTTACTGTTTCCAAAGTTCATTTTCGTTTCTCTACTAGTAATTTCACTCTCGTATCTGTCTTAAAATGAGCTGCTTGGCGGAGGTCTGCGAAGGATGACATGACAAGCCTTGACTATTGGGATCGACTCAAAAAGCCAGGCTTTGCTCCCTCCACTGCTGCTGTGAGCTCTATATCCTCTGTATGATGTAGAAAATATTCCATCAACATTGCTCATCTTTAAAATTCGTCCGAGGCTTGGTCCCTGTGCTATCCATCCACTCCAGAAATGTTCGTGTCATATCACAACATTATGACAGAACTATTTCACCTCATGCCAGACATTCATAAAGGAGGAAAATGGCTGTGTTATTTTTTTTTAACCCCACCAAGGAGGTTGTTTTTCCCGGCGTTGGTTTGGGAAATTAGGCGATTTTCAGCATGTGTGTATATGGGTGGAAATGAGCTGCTTGGCAGAGGTCTGTGCTCTCCGAGTGCTTTTCTAGTTTTACATGCATTCTTTTGTGCAGGCTTTGGTTGGATGGGTTTTCCATTCACCAAATTGTTCGCTTGTATTATGGTGATGTTTGCTAACATCCATCACATGATGTCAAAGCAAGGATGTGCATGCAATGGGCTTTCAGTTTCTAACAAATTCATTCACAAAGTTTTACAACCATATACTTTTTTTGTTGCCAGTTCTTTCTTAGCTAATTTTAATGACAAGCAGGGATGCTGTGTATCTTTTCTAAAAGCAGTATACACCTGGCAATCATTATCATAATCATTTAACATCCATTATTCCATGCTGGCATGGGTTGGATGGTTTGACTGAGATCTGGCGAGTCAGCGACTGCACCAGGCTCCAATCTGATCAGGCAATGTTTCTACAGCTGGATGCCCTTCCTAATGCTAACCACTCCGAGAGTGTAGTGGGTGCTTTTTATGAGCCACCGGTACAGGAGCCAGTCGGGTGGGCCTGGCATTGATCACGTTTGGATAGTGCTTTTTATGTACCACTGAGTATACTAAGTACAAATTCTGTTGCTCAATGTTATGTTACATCACACCGGGATCAATAAAATAAAATGCCAATCAAGTTCTGAGATTAATTGTATTGACTAAGCCCCTCCCCATCCCCTCAAAATTGTTGGCCTTGTGCTTAAATTAGAAGCCTCTGCTAATACTCATCGTCATCATGCATCTGTTTTCCATGCTAAATGATGATGATTATTAGTTTATTCAAGTTTATATTCATCATCATATAATACTGTCATTATTAATTCATAATTGTCACTACTGCCATCAGCAGCATCACCATCATATCAGCAACAATAATGAACAACCATGTGATTCCTTGACTTGCAAGAAAAAGCAGCCAAATCTCGCCAAATTACATCCTATTATCAACGTTAGCTGTCATCAAATGTTGGGGTTACATAAGAATAGCAACAGTGACAACAAAATTAAATTCTGCAAAAATGTAATGAAAAACTAAATAAAAATTTTGCAAACTTGTAGTTTTGGATTTAACTGCGCTGTGTGGTATCTTGAGTGATTGTCCTCTACAATAACTTTAGGTTGGTAAATGCTTTGTGAGTGGAATTTGGTGAATGGAAATCATTATCATCGTCTTTTATGCCCATATTCCATGCTGGCATGAGTTGGACAATTTGAAAGGGTCCAAGAGGTTCATTGTGTTCTGGTGTCTGCTTTGGCATGGTTTCTATGGCTGGATGTCCTTCCTTATACCAATCATTTTATACAATTATGTTGCTATCTTTGTGGCACAAGTGAGATCAGTGTGTTGCTTGCAAGACAACGATTTCCTTTAAATAGGACTACAGTAGAGAGAGGCAAGTTTATGCTGGGAGAATGAGAAGTTACAGTAAGGGAGATGTGGCCAGAATAGAACAGGTTTTTTTCTTGCTATAGAGGTGTTACATAGCAACTTGCATTATAGAAGAGAGGTTGGGAGTAACTGTGGTGGATCTGGAGAGATAAAAGTAGTGGTGATAAGGTGTCAGGTACAAAGTACAAAATGGTGGTAGAGGTTACAGGAACATATGGTGAAAGTGAGAGATGGTTAGATATGGGGAATGGATTAGAGGGTGAATATAATAAAGAACAAGTATTGAAAGATGATAAGAGTATGTTGGAGGGAAGAGTAGGTGATGATTTTAGGATTGGGTAGGGTTCAGTGGTAAATAGAAGTTGACTGACAGTACAGAAGGGGTTGAATAATGGCAGCGTAATAATGAATGATACATTAGATGGGAATGATGAGAGAAGGATGATATGGTGTATAGAAACATGTAGTGGTTGTTTGTGTGTGTATCTGTATATTTTGTATTTGACTTGGACACTACTCAAGTAGTGATGTGTTTTTATGTTTTATGCTGACTATATATTCAGCATACTGCAACTCAGTTCAATGTTTGAATCATCATCACCTTACTTGGAAAGCAAGTAGGAGTTGACATCACATAAAAATGTTGCCACAGAAGTTTTATCCATCCTAGCAGGGTAGAAAAACAGACATAAATAATTTAATCCTTTAGCATTCAGATTATGCTCTCAAATGTCATACTTATTTAATCACATTGTTTTGAATTAAACATGCATTATCTTGTAGCTTCAAAATTTCAATGATGTAATTGTTTATTTTTACAATAACATTGTATGGTAGGTGTGGACTGTTTGACCATAAAACAGGCAGAATATTTCAGCCTGATATGGCTGGATTTAATGCTAAAGGTTAATTCTCAAGTGAGTAAATTTATTTTTATTGTATCTTAACCCTTTCGTTACTATATTTCTGACCAAAATACACCCCTCATGAGTTTCAATTAAATTCTAAAATAA
>JAOPJW010003619.1:43988419-43999338 GCA_027122535.1 Octopus maya | reverse complement strand
CCAGGGTGGCACACACTCTTGCTACACTGGCGCTGGTACTGCTTTATATCAAGCACAGAATGATAAAAGGCAGACCTTTTTGTTTCATCCCTCCAAGGTTAAAAGGAAAAGAAATGACAATCATAAAATAAATTGGGATATTTTCTACTCTAGGCACAAAGCCCGAAATTTGGGGGGAAGGGCCAGTCGATTAGATCGACCCCAGTATGCAACTGGTACCTAATTTATCGAACCCCGAAAGGATGAAAGGCAAAGTCAACCTCAGTGGAATTTGAACTCAGAACATAAAGACAGACAGAAAACTGGTAAGCGTCTTGCCTGTCATGCTGACAATTCTGTCAGCTCTGAGTGTATTTTTTGAGGATGGTACCACTGTTGGTTCATACTTGAAGAACTGAAATAAATAAAAAGAAAAGATCTTAAGAATTGTCAGTAGCAAATATTTTGAGTGTGTGATTTCTAAGTTTGAAATATTATGAAGAATATTGCTTTCCTTTTCCTGAATGACCACAGAAACGAGTTGTAAATTAAATGAAATTAGGTGTGAGAAATTATAGTTTTAATTTTCCTTGAAAAATGGAAAAGAGAAAAAAGACTTTAGTTTTCATTTTTGCAAATTATTTTCATCTTGTTCTGTAATCTTTTGTAGAATTAATTTGATGTGAATTTTTGATGGGAGGCAGAGAATTTTTTTGTATTCTTCCCACACATCAACTGAGCTTCAAAGATTGATTGACATCTGCATTGAATTAACAGGTCTGAAATTTTTACAATTGTCTGACAGAGAATAATTTTCTAGCAAATTTGTTGAATTTTGATTCCACATTCAACGAGAGTAAGTAACTAGAAAGATATTGAGAAGGCAATATTACCTTCTGGATCAATTAATGTCGGTTTTGCATAACCTCTTCTTCAAAATTACCCAGTATCTTTCGCTGAACACTCATCTGGAAGAAAAAGTTTGTTTTAAAATAGGAACTTGATTACTTTAAATCAGAAAATAAATGTCTTAGGAATATCGAAAGTGATAGAATTTGAAGAGAATATCTGCAGTCTTTTCATTTAGTTTGAAAATTTTGAAATGATATCCTAAGAGTCCAATTAAAATCCATTCTACACAGATTAAAAGTTTACACCTATCATCACAGAACAAAAATTGATTTCCTCTATATTCCAATCTTGTGAAAGTGATATTAATAATAGTTTTTAAAAATGACAGTATAATAACATTAAAAATCGCAAAATCTGTCAGTAGTTTTAGATTTTTCAAATAGAAAGGAAATAAAATTATGCTTATTTTCCATTAGTCGTTAAGAACATAAATGAATACTTTAAAGTTATTGCCATCTAATCACTTTGCATGTGCTGAGAAATAATTATAAAATCTTTCTATATTTCATAATTATCCAAATGAAAAACTAATATTATTATCAATGCAAATTTTACTACTCATTATGGAAAGAGTTTTCTGTTTTCTTTTCCTTTCAACTCTTAAAAATACAATTCTGTGTGTTATTGAAGAATGTTCTGTAGTGCAATATTTCTTTAAAATAGTGCTTTAAATTTTAATCACTCTTATTATCCCTCAAAGATTTCGATTCGATTATTAATTTCAAAGTAAATTAAGGAACCACAAACCTAATTCATTGACAATGGAACAGGGAAAACTTCACTAAAATTTATTTCCTTCTCATTTTTACATCACAGCAGAAATTTCAATAATTTATCTTTTTTATTCAAGGAAATTGTTTCAAACATTTAAATGTGATATTACTGTGATTTTGGTTTCTTATTTTTGTGCTAAACACAAAACAGTTTAAATCAAATACATTGGTAATATTTCACATAAAATTAAAGCAACAAGCTGGCAGAATCATTAGCAAAAATGCTTAGCTGCATTTCATCTGTCCTTTTGTTCTGAGTTCAAATCCTGCCAAGGTTGGCTTTGACTTTTATCTTTTCAGGTTCAATAAGATAAGTACTAGTTGAGCACTGGGGTCGATGCAATTGACTTAATCCCTGCTCTAAAATTGCTGGCCTTGTGCCAAAATTTGAAAATAATATTTCTTATAAAACTTGCTTTGGGTTAATTACTTTGACAAAGAGACAATCCTACTCACCTGCCCCAAAGAAGGCCAAGGCTGTTTCATGTGCAGTGAAGGTGATGGCCTTGGTTTTTGGGGATAGAAAAGGCGTCATGTTTATTGACTAACTTGAAAAAGACCATGCCATCAATGGAGAGTTCTATGCCAACTTACTAGGAAAGGGGTTTGGTTCCATCAGGACAATGCTCTAGCTCACCATGGTCCTTGCTTTCAAAGGCTGTTGTATGTGGCTGGTTTTGAACTGGTTGATTACTCTCCTGACTCACCTGATTTGGCCTCATCTGGTTATCATCTGGTTATTCTCCAACTTGAAAAAACATTTGGTTTGGAACCAGTTTTGCAGTGATGATGTAATATCTGCTGTTGATGACTTTTTGACCAACAGGATGACAGCTCCTTCACCAATGGGATCTAAGTGCGACAAGAAATGTGTAGACTGTAAGGGAGTTCTATGTTGAAGAATAAACCTCATTCGGTCACATTGTATGATAGTATATCGGTGAACCTATGAACTTTTCAGCTGATCCTTGTAAAATGCACAAAATATTTTGACAATTTTTACTTTATATAATTCGTATTAATATTTAATTATAAAAAAAAGGCAATAAATTTTTTTTAACATCAAATGGCTATGAGTGGAGTAAAATAAGTATGAAAGGGATCCATAGGCAGAAAATGGTTGAGAACCCCTGCTCTAGACAATCAGAACACTGGTGCCTGTATCAGTACTTCTTTGTTACGAGCAAGATTTTTTCATGATGAATTGCAGAATGGTATAAATTCATCTTGGTTGTAGCCACAGATCAACTCTGATCTCCTGCCAGAAAAAAAAAAAGAAAAAAACATAAATGTGCAATATAAACAAATGATAAAGCTATGTAATATACATATATTTATACAGTTAATAAGTATCGCTAGCACTTCATAAGAAGCAATTTAGAATCAGAATATTAATGAGGTGGAAAATATCCAATCTAGGAACACATTCTTAAAACATATCCAACTTATGCCAGTATTTACAAATGGACACTGTTATTGTTGATCGATCAAAACTATGATCAAAGGCATTCCAATTATGACCACCCCCCAGGGTAACTTTTTTTTATGTAATGTAGTTGGGTATAATTGAATGGTAGGACACTTCCTCACTGTCACTAGATAAATGAATGGAACTGTAAAATATGTGTCTGAGTTTGTAAGCTTCTTTCTTATTTCTTTCTCTCTTTTCCCTTTTGCATCTCTCTCTCTCTCTTTCCTCTCTCACTTTTTCTTTTTTACTCTCTCTTATCTCTCTTTCTCTCTTTCATCTCATCTTTATAATTACCAGTGTTTTACTTACCCCTTTTCCATATCTCATAAGCAGTGCTTTCAGTTCATAAACCCTTCCCATGAATAACCCTTTTTTTAGTCATCCCATCTGACATGTGGCCCCTATTCTAAAACCAAGAGATCTCTCTCTCTCTGTCTCTCTTGTATTTCTTTCATCTCACTAAATTTTCCTTTCCCATTCTCTGCATTTCTTCTCCCTCTGTATTATACTTATATCTCATCTCTCTTCCCACCTTCTTTCTTTCCTCCTCTCTCTCTCTCTCTCTCTCTCTCTCTCTCTCTCTCTCTCTCACTGTAATAACTCATCAAATCACAGCAGGTTCCTCCTCTCACTTGAATCTAAATCAATCAAATATGTTCCATTCTTCTCTAAACCAAAGAAAATCTTGTCAGATCTGTTTAGCTGTCATTGTGTGGTACCTACTTACAGCTTGGTGGACTGCTGCAATATTAGCTGCAATAAAGCTGCTGACATCACGATGGATAGAGACCGATGGTGAAAGAGGATTTGTCACTGTCGAATGTACCTTGCTTTACATTGTGGACTTTTCCTTTATAAAACTGAAAGATGTTGCTGTTGTTGTTTCTGTTGTTGCTGTTGTCGTTGTTGTTGTTCTTCTTCTTCTTGTTGTTCCAAGGTCAACTCTGATCAAACAAAGGCATTCCATTCATATTCATCAGGGCTTCAAGATGATGGAGTACAATTTGAAGTCGGTCTGCACAACCAACCACAGGTACTCTCTAGCCACTCACCTTGCAGCATTCATACCTACCTGTTCTGTAAATTCTATTTACATCCTTTGTTAATACCAATCAACCATCTGCTGAAGGAGATGTGAGCACTAAGAACTATTATAGGATTCCTCTTTTTTTCTTAACTATTTTCAACCAATCAGACTGCTTCTTTTTAGCACAAAGTCACTTCTGTAGCAGACAATGTCAGCTAATTAACATTTTATGAATTAGTGCTGTTATATAAATTATTTTGGTGCCCAAATTTTACACAGCAAAGACCTGTTTGAAGCTTCCTGTTCGTTAGCAAACCAGAATTGTCTTGTTGATGCTCAGAATCCTTACTGGTCAGTGGAGGATTCCCTCATAGCTTTCTTTTTGGGAGTATACTCATTCAACCATATCTGTATTTCTACTAAATACTGCAGCAGACTCAGCATTCCTGATGTCTTTGGAATTTTTAATCATTTACTGTTTCCAAGTTAGGAAACTTGCTACTTGAATTGTCAACCAAGAGATTGGTTACTATGGCAACTACATTTCCAATGAATCAACTCGCATGTTGATACCATGTCAGAAAAGCAACTTTCTTTCGTATAGAAAGTAACAACATGTTGGTAAAATGTTTCAGGAAGGAATAACAGACCAAGTATTTCCCTCCCTTCAATAAAAGACATTTCAGTTGATATCTTACTCACACCTCTTCTGCTTTTAAACTATTCTTTAACTCTGACATCACTTGACATGTCTGGGTTTCATAGTTAAAATCCTCTTACATCATTACGACTCTGCATCGTTTGATGATGTTATCTGTTGGTTAACACTTATAGTATTAAGTTCAACTGCAAACCACTTCACCGATGGTTCACCATCGTCTCCTTTGTAGCCACAGCTGCGTTTCCAGTTTTATTCTGTAACAAGCTAAGTTGTATATTCTGTATTATGTAATAAGCATGTCAATATAATACAATACATCATCATCATCATCACCCTTTAACGTCCACTTTCCTTGCTGGCATAGGTTGGAAAGTTTGACCAGAGCTGGGAAGCTGCACTAGGTTCCAGTTTGATTCAGCTTGCTTCCCACAGCTAGTTGCCCTTTCTAGCACTAACCACTTTACAGTGTGTACTGGGTGCTTTTATGCGGCACAGGTATGAGTGCTTTTTACGTAGCCCCAGCATGAATGCTTTTCCCTTGGCACAGACACAGGACTCTTGCAGGCTAATCTGCTTCACCAGGGGATTTAGCCATAACAGTGCATAACTGGTACTTATTTAATCAACCCCAAAAAGATGAAAGACAAAGTCAGCGTCAGTGGAATTTGAACTCAAAACATAAAAACTGACCATGGAACCAGGCAGCACTCTTCCAGCACTCAACCAACCATTAACATTTTTACCCCTCTGTTACAACCTATGTTCTTATATCCATTCACTGCATCACCAAAGAATGGATGATAAGAAAGGCATCATTTGATGCCAGTCAAGGAGTTAACACGACAATGTTTCAAGAACTGGCAAATATTTGCTTGGTGCAATTATGTTTCAATATATTTAATGCTTTTTATTGCCAAATTTCGGTTAAAATACTCTGTCTGTGTTTCAATTAATTTTGAAAATAATGAAAAATTTTGTAAAATAACTGTCATTATTAATTTGTGTTTGGAACAAATTAAAGTAAAATTTTAATTGAAAATTTTAATTTAGATAACTTTAAAACAAATTTGTATCATAGAACCGAGGTGGGGGAATTGAATGGATTGACATCAAAAGAGATAAATTAAGACATTTAAAATTTCTTTAGTCTGGTACATTTCTGAAGTGTAAATCGTTGATTAAAAGTAATACTGGTTTTACATGGTACCTTTTACATAGTACCTTTAGCATTAATTTTTTCTCATCATGTCAAATAGCCTTAAGATAATAGCCAGTTTCAAATAAAATTTACTGCTTACTTTGTTAATTTCATTATAACAATTTTTTTTTCACGATTATCTCTCTAGCAGACATTTAGAAACAATGTGAGTCTAGTGAAGTTTTAGCTCTAATCTTGTTTTGGCAAGGCATTTTTCTGTTCTTCTAATCTCCCCCATTTTACTAGTTTTCTCAAGTTATAATATAATTATTGCATAATATAATTCTACCTTTCTTTCAATGCCAATTTACAACATATCTACTAATCACCTTTTCCATTCCACAAAAGTAGCATTGTTACTCACATACATATTGTCTAGATGTATGCTGCTGGAGTCTGCAAAACAATTATAGAAGACTGAATAGATTAAAAGTCAAAGTACATGAGAAATTCTATAAAACATAGCTCTTCTTCTCTTTCACTGTCTTACAATTGTGCAGAAATCAATTATTTCCTTCTTTTAAAGGAAGACAAATTAATATCACAAATTCTGCTGATAGACCAACCAAAATTTGCCTG
This sequence comes from Octopus maya, assembly GCA_027122535.1. Classification (NCBI taxonomy): domain Eukaryota; kingdom Metazoa; phylum Mollusca; class Cephalopoda; order Octopoda; family Octopodidae; genus Octopus; species Octopus maya. The sequence continues at coordinate 43,992,738 of JAOPJW010003619.1, read as the reverse complement.
AACAAGTTACTAACTTACATTCATGTTGTTTGTTTTAAACATCAATTTTCGGCAACAACGTTAAAAGCCAGAAATTATTGCCGAGTCTATTTATCAATTATACAATGTCAAAATAAATTCTTCTCAATTGTGTCAGACATCAGTTCCATGTTATTGTCACTTTCAGACGTAACGTCGAAAGGAAAAAAAGACAATGTAGGTAACAGTTATTGCTGCATTTACTAAAACATTGATAGCATCAACTTCTTCATGAAATATTTCTAAATTTACGCATAATTTTGAAAGGAAACCATACTTTGGTAAATCACTATATCACCTGATGTACAATAATGTAATTTTGTTCTGTTTTAATGCAATGACTCCACTCACAACTTAGAATTTTCCAACAAACAAATGATAGTAGCCTACCTATAAAAATATCAATTTATCGACCACTAGCTTGGAGTATTGTAATGTTTCTTTTTATAATTATTGTTTTTACCTTGCTTGGAAAGAACCAGGTAAGGGTTGATGACAGGAGGAGCAGCCAGCTGTAGAAAATTCTGTTGTAATAAAATTTTGTCTAACCAGTGCAAGCATAGGAAAGCAGATGTTAATGATGATGACGATGATGGTGGTGGTAGTGGTGGTGGTGGTGGAGGTGGTGATAAAGAGGAGGAGGAAAGAGACAATGATGATGATGGTGATGATGACGATGACGATGTCAATGATGATAATGATTTCCATGTTTTATCTTTATTCATGTTATATTTTTGTTTCTGATGAAGATTAAAGTCTGTTAATTACGCAAAGATAAAACACAAATCTTTAATCAAATCTTATGGAGATTCTGTTCATCTCAAATATTCTTCTCTGAGCTTCTGCCATGGATCCATTGGAGTATGGCTGTTGTAGATGCCATCTGTTGCTTACACATATTGTATCAACAAGAGAGCCTCTACAGGAATCACTCAGTTTGCTAGAAATAGCACCAGACTCTTTCGTTTTACACCTTATTATCTTAACCCTTCAACATTCAGATTACTGTGTCTAATGTTATACTTATTTGTTCACATTGTTTTGAATTAATCAAGAATTATTTCAGAGCTTAGAGATCTTCATGATGTCATTGTTTGTTTTTAGAATGACATTGTAGGTTAAGTGTGAGAAGATGGATCTAATCCATTTGAACATATAACTGGTTGAGTATTTGGGCTGGTTATGACCGGTTTCAATGCTATAGAGTAAAACATTGGTTAGATACACTGCACAATGTCAACCCTAACATATTAACAGATGGGATGGCCATATTTGGAACGTTCCTGAATGTAGATATACTCGATTAGAGTTGATCTGAGTAAAACAGTAAAGCCAGGTTTTAGTATTCGTTCTCTTTATGCCTTTATCTCCTCTGAATCTTCTTTCTCTTAGAAGCTCCATTTCCATGTTTCTCATACTATTAGCTTGCTTTACTCATATTTATAATTTTCATTTATCGGTTTACATTTATATTTGTTATCCTAAGGAATTTGTTCAAACATGCCTGTGATTTGCTCAAGCCTTCTGAAGATTCGGATGATTAATTGAGGTTAGGGCAGCTGATGTTTAACTTGAATTTTATATTGATTATCAATGGGCAAAGGTCATACTATCAATATAAATGGACCATCTATTCTATGAGACATTTTTAATGATCGGTTTTTCCGTAGTTTGTCAATGCATTTCAAATGCATGTTTACCATTAAACCTATTACATCTAGATAAGTAAACCTTCTATTCTAAATAAACACATTCCTTTCTTCTGAATTTAAAATAGCACCATTTCTTATCTGTAATAGTACCATTCTTTATTTCTCTCAAGGCACACATAAAAGTTGATTTTTTTCCTTTGCAACAAATTCTTCAAGCTAATATAGTTTTCTTTTCCTCTTTATTCTTATCCAAAGCAACAGCAACAGAGATGTTTATGATTGTCAAGCATTAAACTAAGTTCCACTTGAAATACCAGTTCCTCTAAAATTCATAGAATATCTACCAATACTTCAGTGGTGACTCAATCTAATGCAAAACATGATAACTTGCAGAAGAATTCCAGAGTTCTTGCAGATATGGGTATATGGTAAAGAAGTTTGCATTGAAACAATGATGTTTTGGGTTCAAACCTATTACATGGCACCTTGGCCAAATGTCTGCTGCTATAATCTAGAAATAGCAGCTGAATTTCCATCGATTTAATTACTATGAAAATTGATATGAATTCTAGATACACAAAAAGTGGAAATATCATGGCTGGAAGGCTTTTAATCAAAGGTTTGGTCAATCAACACCAACCTAGGGATTTATACAACGAAACCTATGAAATGAAGACTAACTTATAGATTCAAATATTTAGGGAAAATTTCTCTTCCATTGAAGACTGTCTCAACTGCAACTAGTGTGTGCGTGTGTGCGTGCGTGCATGCATGCATGTGTGCATTTGTGTATGTGTACATGTGTGAGGGTGGGGTATCTATGAAGGTGAGTTATACACTTGCTTCATGGAATTTTTCTGGCCATTGTTTTCATGTGGGAGAATCCCTGCTCACTGCTGTCACCAGGGATTTAACCCGCAGATAAAGGATGCTAAACAATGGCCAAAAATGCATCATTTTCATTGGCTCAATCTAATGCACTTCCACCATTATATGACCACTGTCCTTTCAAATATCCAAAGGTCACTTTCTCTCATCTCACTCTTCTTCAAGTTCTACACCACACCTTTGCAGTTTACCATAGTCATTTATACGATATACACCTAGAAGTGCCTGGGAGCCATGCAGGTCTCAGTTTTTTCTGCTAGAAACAAGAGACATGATTGAGGTAGGCTGCGAACCAGGAATTCTTAGTCCATCAGGTTTGGCACTGAATCAATCCAACTTTAATATTGTGGCAAGATAGGAAGAAGAAGTCTTAGATATTCTCTACATAAATCTGTCTTTGAATATTGCCACTGGACAAACAAAGATGGCCAATACATGTCAAGGCAGGCTGCGTAGAGAATATCAATCTTCTTTATGCAGCTTTCATATTAAAAGTAACATCTTGACAAGATGCTGAAATATGTCTTTTAAAGAAATACTTTATTCTTTTGATTGAAATTGGTTTTCCAATTTCTTCTGAAGCCTAGGAGTCTGTATTTGCATATATATTGATTAGTTATCATTTGAAATCACTGAACATTTTAATTTAGTCAATAATAGGCAAGATGAAAATAGAAACACTAGCTATCTAGTTACCAGTCTAACTGGGGAATTAAATATTAATACTCAACTGACTAATTATGTAGTTAATAATAATAGTTAATTGGTCTGTATTATAGCATTTAAACAATAATACTCAACAAACTGGTCTAATAATATCATTAACTATTAATACTGAAACTATATGGTCTAATTATTTAATGAATAATTAATACTGAACTAACTACTTTCATTATCAAGTTAAGTATTAATACTAAACTAATTTAAGTATATGGTTATAAATTAACACTGAACTAAGCCAGTTTTTTGTTAAATATTTCTTCTCAATTACCTAATCATTTATTGTTTGATTCTTTTTTTTCTGTTTCAGTCATTTGATTGCAGCCATGCTGGAGCACCACCTGAAACATATCTAGGACTTATTTTTTAAGTACTTAATCTATTTGTTTTCTAATTTTCTTTTGTTGAACCACTAAGTTACAGGGACATAAACCCATCAACACCAGTTGTCAAGCAGTGATGGTTGGAGGGGGGAAACGAATACACACACACATGCATATATATAAATATGTATAGGATGGGCTTCTTTCAGTTTCTGTCTAGCACATCCACTCACAAGGCTTTGAAAATGCAACTAATTAGTTCAAATGAGCATTGGCTGATGTAGTAGTGGTACAAAGAGTAAAGAGAAGAAGCAGTTTGTGAATACAGCAGCAAGACATTCTCAGATACATGTGCAGTGCTTCACTCAATGCAATCAAATGCTGTCGTTATTTAGTTTTTGTAACTAATTCCGATATGTTTTAATCTGCTTTGTGTTAATTCTGATAACACTTAAGAACCATTAGATTTTGGTAAATTAAATCTGCAACTCAGTTTTTGCTTACACTCTATTCATATCGCTGAAAGATATTAGAAAGATATACATGTCACAAATCATTTTTTCTTCTAAAATTCCAAGGCTTCATGTTTACCAAAAGTAAAACTTGCAAAAATAACTCTTGTGTATTTTATTATTAGACATTCTGGCATCAGAAACAGATGCAGTTTTTTTTTAATGAAAAATTTAGTTTTTTTAATATTTGATATTGGATTATTAAC
>JAOPJW010003619.1:43574518-43586922 GCA_027122535.1 Octopus maya | reverse complement strand
AGGTATGAGTAATTACAACCAACAGAAATATACAAAGACCTTTCATTGCCCAGACATGGATGTATACACATAGACATGTGCATCTATGTGTATATATTTGTATAGAGGAGGAGTAATATCACCAACATGGAGTCTTTTACTGAAATATTCCTATCATTTTTGCAGATCTTCCATTTGTCTATTTCTTGTGCAGTCAGTTGTTTTAGTTTGGTAGCTGGTGCAGTTATTCACATTATGGAACATATATTTTCAGAGAAAGCCAAAGAGCTACCTCATATAATAATTTCTACATGGTTATTATCATTCTTTAGAGAAGCAACTAATGGAAAACAAAGATTCATTTCTGAAAGCAACTTCTATTTTACCATTCCTCTATGTGACAGTTTTCTCTGTTATATTTAGCATTAAAAAAGCATTTTGAGAAGAATCTTCTATTTTTAGTGAAATGATAGTTCTCTGAAGGCAAATTTTGTATAAATTTTTCTACAGTTTTTAAATAATAACTGCTGTGTTCTGTTTGAAGTATAATTAAATATAATTCATATAATTTATTTGTTTCAAATAGTCATGAGATGAATTCTCCTAACACTACACTTGCACCCTAAAATATTTCTCAAATTCTTTTGCTACTACATAGTATTGAATTCTTCTTTTGAAAAGATCTTCAAACTTATAATTTTATCTACTTTGAGGCTGTATATCTGTCTGTTTACCTAGTCTTATATCTTCTTATTGGTCTATCTGTCTGTTTGCCTCTGTCTGTATGTCTGTCTGTCTATATATAGTTAACTGTTTGTCCATCTACCTACCTGTCTGTGTGTCTAGCTATCTAACTATCTGTCTATCTACCTGATTCGCTAATATATCAATATCTAAAATTCTTTCAACTATCAAAAAGCTTGCAGAGATGTTTTTACCTGCTACTTAAAAATATATGGTGTTGGGGGAATGTTAAAATTCTTTTGTTGTCATAATTATAATGGTTTGGCTGGAAAGAACTATGAAATTTAGAAGTTTGAAGTATTTTCTGTGAAAAAATATAGTAAGTTGAAAATTAAAAAACCAATTTCGATTGTATTTCCTGTCTAATGCTTGTACAATAAACCAAAACTAATGTAAAATGTTTTACTTTTAAACTCATTGAGTTAAACAGTAAAAAAGATCGTGTCTAATGTAAAAACAAACGAAATCCAAAAGTTAACACAATAAAGTGTGTCTATGATACTTTGAAAACAGTACACATGAAGGCATTTGGATTGTATAATGCAATGGATATGAGAAAATAGGATAAACAATATAATAAATTATTGCAAGTTTTACTTCATAGAAACCAAATGTAAACATGGAATATATCAGAATATGCTGTGTCAAAGATATTGGAATTTGATTAAGTTGGTTTGGATTTTTGGTTCAATTTTTTCGTATTTCTTTTTAAAGCTAAATTAATTTTTACACAAGAAATGATAGTTTGTGAATGTTATTAACAATTTTGCGAAGGGAATAAGTTTATATGTTCTCAATAAAATCTTTGCCATTATAAGTTGCTGCCTTTAAGGGAATTAATACTGAGTGTTTATGCATGTATGTATGCATGAATGTATACAAATGTGCCTGCACGTGTGCATGCATGCATGTGTGTTTACATGCATAAACTTGCTTTGCGATATTCCTATTAATGTCTAGCTTTTTGTTTATGTTGAAGTCCATTTGGAAAATTTCCTTCTTAACGATATATAGACCCAATAAAGACAGAATTTAATTAACTGACTATGGATTATTATTCATGGACAGCAGACACATTTTAGAGTTGGATGACTTCCAATATATTGTGTAAAATGCCTGAATCAAGAAGCAATTAGTCTGTGACAGGAACCACTGGCAGCCAATCCAAGCACATACAAAATTGAAATTGAGTTGCTCCTCCAACATCAAATGACTTATTTGAACCAATCATTTTAGTTTAATCTATTGATAAGATGGCAAATTTTCTTGCCTAAAAGATCAGTTTCTGCAATTCTAATAACTTGGACATCAAACTTGTTTCCAGCAAAATATAAAGCTGAATAAGCAAATTCTTTTTCTGTTGCCCAGCATTTAAATTTGATTCAGTTGTGAGTTAATGATCTTGAGAAAATCTATAAGTTGTATAAACTTAACTTCTAGAATATTATAAAAATGGTGTTGATACAATCTGAAAGTACTTATTCTGTGAGTCCTTTATTAACAAAAATTTTAAGGAATAAATCCTGAGTAATAAAGAAATTTAAAGATCAGAGCAATCATTCCTTATTTCTAAATTTATGATAATCAAGAATTTTTTTCTTCTATCAAAGAAAAAGATATAAAATTGCTGTTTATGTAAAGTTATTATTTTAAAGCTACTTCAAGAATAACATCAGAATACTTACTGATGAAGTGACTTATTGCTGAGAGTTGAATCACATTTATTGTGAAACATCTGTCAAATGCAACTCTTAAGTTTCACTTTTTTGGTAAAACTTAAAGTCAACCCAAACAGTACATTAAAATTTCTGTTATGAATTCTTCATGAAATGCCATCACTTCTCAGCAGGTTGAATACTATGGAGCACCATTTTGACCTTTCCTGTACATTACCTGTATTACATCTATTTTTTTTTTTTTATTATCCATCCATATAATTCTTAGTTCTCTCTTCATCATTTTTTCCAATTCACCTACTATTAAGTTTCCACAATCCATTTTATCTAATTAAAGTGTCCAAATATTTTAGTCTTCTCTCTTTGATGGTGTCAAATAAAATTTTAGTTTTTGCCACTCTTCACACTTCATCATTGGTTTATTTTTGTTCACCCATCAGATCATCCGACACATCTATATTCATATCTTCTAATCTATTTGATTATAATTTTAATTAGGTTTCAATCTCTAATATAGTTGAGTAGGAAATACACAACCCTTTGATAATCATTTTTTTTATCTGGCTTTGGTATTACTTCTTATCTATGAGGTACAGTAATATCTATATGCCTCATAGAAATAACTATGTGGTACATACTAATGGGTCATGTGGTACATATTCATGGATTATGTGGTACATAGTAATTATAAATATGTTTTTCAAAGTGGTTAATTTCAAAGCAGAAATTTAATATCAGAATACAAATTAAGTTTGTAAAAAGACCTTTTTTGAGCAGTTCCTTATCCCAATTTGGTTACTAAAAGCCAATAGATTGATTCCATCTGACTCAATAATTCTGTTTATTTAACTAGAAGGGCTTTTAAGTATTTCTGTCATTATGAAGAGATTACAGCTAATGTTCTGTATTGGCATCAGTTGAATGTGTATCTCTTATATCAAAATCTATCTTCAGAAACTGAAACTTCTACATTTAAACATCTATCAACATAAATCCAGCTGTTAATTTCATGAACAATTGAAAGTAAAGAAACTCCAAAAGAAAACAGATTCTTTATAAGGATTCGACCGTTTGTGAAATTGTAATTAAGATTGCCATATTAAAATCTTCTGGCTTCTTTATGCAATATATTTACTTTGTTCAAAGAGATGTAGGTCACTAACATGAAGAAAAGTGAAGTTTTTTTTATAGAATATCTTTGAAATGTAACCTGTAAATTTTTTAATGTTATAATGTGGCCAATATTATACCATGAATGTTTTTGTTTTTATTTAACTGTTGTTTGCAAGAAGAAATAGCTGTAAAATAGTTTCCGTATAATTTATGAAATATTTCATCATCAGTGAATGACTGACTTTGGATGGCATCACTGAGCTGATCTTTAAAGTGTGAGATTAATCAGTAATTATATCTGAAAATGACGGGGAGCTCTTTTTAATTCTCTGGTGAAAGAATGATGTTTGACTCTAATTTTAGCTGCATAAACTGTTGGAAGTCAGATAAGAAAATTATCCCACCACCTGAATCATTCCACTCTGCAGTTTATAGCAAGAATAACCATACAAATTTTACTAAATAATAAAAAAAGAAATAAAAGACCCAGTTGCGTAAAATGCAAAACATTATTAAGTAGAAAAGCACTCGGAGAGCGTAGACCTCCACCAAGCAGCTCATTTCCACCCACATACATGCATGCTGAAAATTGCCCAATTTCCCAAACCAACGATGGCAAAAACATAACCTCCTTGATGGGGTTAAAAAGAAATAACACAGCCATATGATTTTTTAAAAAATGTTTTGTTTTCAAAACCTTAGTCACAACTTATGTTCCTAACACTAGCTTAATGATAACAAAGTTATTTTACTAAAGCCTTTGTTATATGTAAATTTAATTGAAAGAAACACAGAGCATCTCGGCAGAAATAGGGTAACAAATGGGTTAAAGGTATTCAAGCTGTGCCTATCCCTCTTTTCTTTTTGGGGTACACTAACCCAGTTTGTCTTCTCTTTTAATACAGTAGGCTGTGATTTGAGTGAGCTTTTGGCTGCTCTTTCTAGTAATTTGAATGATCTTTTAGAGGATCTGTCTTATGTATTCCTATGATGAGAACAGCAAATAATAATAAACTTCTTTATGCTACTGTTCATAATTAACTTATCATTTAAATTGTGTACCCTCCCCATCTCCTTTCAATATTTTTGTCCTCTGTGAAGTCTGCATCACAGAATCTCAAATAACATCAGACAAATTTGGAAATCAGTAAAGATTATTACTGCTTGATCATATAGATTTGACATATAGAACAACAGGGTGAGATTAACTGTAATAGTTGTTGAGTTGTTGTTATTATTATTAATAATAGTAGTAGTAGTAGTAGTAGTAGCAGCAGCTGTGGCATGTTTTGGCATATACATTAGCTCAATTATAATGGAAAATAGAAAAGACAGAAAAACCGAAAGAATTAGAAATAATAGTGATTTAATAAGCCACTGCTATAATATCTCCTTTTGCAATTATTATTTTGGGATGCTAATAACAGACATTTTTTGGAATCTAGTTGCTACTAAACATTACAGCCACAATTTCTAATGCAAACTCTCTCATCACACAATAGAACAGTGAAATTACTACGTCCGACATACATCATTCTCCACTAATTCATTCTTTGTGTATATCTTTTATTTCTATTTTTTTTTTATTTGTTCATCTTTATTTTGTCATTACTTCAATGTAGTCTCAGAGAAATTGGACTAATTTGTTTTGTTTTTCCATATTCATATAAGTTTTTGTTTTGAGGATCTTTTTGTTTTTGACTTTTAGTATTTTTGTTTTTGTTTTTGTTGACTGTAATCTCAGTTTGGTGCCTAAAAGGCTGTTTGCAGAAAACAAAAACAAAAACAAAACAAAGCTTTGAATTAAATTATTAACATAATTCAATCAATAAAACTTCAATTTGGTAATTGCTTAGTGCCAGAGAACTTCCATAAAATACAACAGAGACTTGTTTATTTCTTTATTGGTCAGTGTCAAGCTATGGTTCAACTGCATTTGATCTTTACAAACAGCCATTATTCATACTAATCAGTAGATAGCATTGAAAGCAGTCTAGTTGGGTATAAAATATATGATCATCAATGACTGTGACATAATTTTAAGCAATGTATAGAATCATATGCAAAAATTGTATTTGGTTGTGATTTATCAAAGTGTGTTTTATGTTTCATTTTATTATCTCAGTTGGAAAATTTAGTTTCTTGTGTGTAAAAGTTTAAATCCCTTGCAAAAATTAGTGAATGCTGACTGGTTTCTATCAATGCATCTTTAGCAATTTTGTTTATTCTGCCTTGCTCTCAAAAGCTCGAAATGTAAATTCTAGGAACTCTCATCATCACCATCAACCTGCCCCTAACTCTTATCAAAAGTTGGATGTTGTCATCTAGTTTCCCACGCCCATTCATCTCCACAAAAAGAAAAAGAAAATTTATTTATAAACTTTTATTCTCTTTCAAGTAAATTTCCTCTGAACTCAAAAGTTTATAGAACAGAGATCTTGTAATAAATTTACTCCAAGGCAACAAATACTGTTTTAAGGATTTGGGTTTTTGTAATATCATATCTTTGGTTCAACATTCCAATGCCAACTCAATTGCACTGAAATATTTCCTCCCAATCTGAGATGATAATTGGAAATAATGACAAATTTTATTGCTTCATCTGTTACCTTAAATTCTCCGTAAAATTACTTCAACAGTTGCTATACTGTATTGCTTCAATATCTTAACAATTTACTGAGTGTTAAGAAATGCTAACTTGTTGGGATTGATTGCGTTAGCAACACACCATACAATATCTTCATGCTGGTTTCAATTAATATTTTCTTGCTTTTTAGAATTTAACTAAAATGAACTTTTCTTTCTCTACTATCAATTAAAACGGTTTTGATATCCACCCACTTAAAACTACTTCTAATTCTATGATACAAACAACACTGATTTAAAATGTTCATATTGAAATTATTACATTGCATCATAATTCTACTTCAGCTAGGTTTCAAACATCAAATTAATAATGGAAATGTTTGATAATTTTCTCTAATTCCCTGTATATGCTTACTTTCAAAAATAATTGAAATGCAATTATGAATTTCGTTAGAAATATAATCAAGAAAGCTTTGCAAGTTAAGTACAGTTTCGTAGAGCTTGACTAAAAGAATGGCATACAACTGTACATACCTGTGATCACATGACCTTCTGACAAGTCTGTGTGAAGATCATAGGGTTATTGGTATGTCTGCAGGGTTAAGCAATTTGTTTTGTAACTAGATGGCTTCTGGAACAACACCATGAAATAAGCACTTTGCTCAAGGATAGAACACATCATCCAGTCATGGAATTGAACTCACATCTAGCGATCATGAGTTGAACACCCTAACACACACACACACACACATATACATATAGGCACTAATGGGTTCTGGAACAATACCATTTCACATCATAATGAACATAGGATTTCTACCACAATCTCAGGTCAGCTAAAACTTTGTAGCAGAAAGTTCACTGATGGAAACTGTAAATGTCTAGAAATGACTATTCCTGTTCATTCATGGAAGAATTAAACTATTGCCTGATTTAAAAATCCTACAGATCCTTTGTTCCAATGTGATAGGCCTTTAGGCATTGGTGGATTATAGATGAAATTGGCTCAACAACACTCTATTTGATGTTGTGAATGGATTCATCCTGCCTATGGACTTGCTTGCCATGTTCTCAGACACAGCCAGCACAAATGTGTATGAGTGTGTATGTATATGTCTGTGTATAGATATATTTATATATATATAGTCTTTTAAAATCCATTCACAAAGCTTTGGTCAGCCTGAGGCTATAGCAGAAGACACTTGCCTAAATTGTTATCTAGTGGGACTGAACCCAGAGCCATGTGATTAGGAAACAAGCTTCTTACCACACACGTGTATGTGTGTGTGTGTGTGTGTTGTCTACGTTTTGATTGCAATGTCCTGTACCCAGATATGCACCTATATATACAGGTAGACGTAGGTATGCACATACCTGTACGTATATATGCATATACTCATTTATTATTTATATATATATATATACATACATACATACATACACACACACATACATACATATACACAGACGCACTCAGAGGAAACATTACTGTTGAAATGAAATGCTAGCTTAAACCACTAATTGTTTCTCAAATTATTATTTTAAATCCGTTTGACTCAGTCTTCTAAACTATTTGAAATCCTGTTTTCTGTTTAAACCAGCACTGTGTGTGCATGAGTAGACATACAAATGTATGTATGTGTGAAATTTATCGACAGAAGGTTTAAATTTTAATCTCCAGCGCCAACCACTGTAAATATGTTTACATGAGTTACAGAGCTAAAATATTTTACTACTTAACTACTTGTTCACGTTCCACAAACCATATGGCCAAGTTTAGATTGATTTAGCTAACATCATTATCATCATCATCTTTTAACGTCTGTTTTCCATGCTGGCATGGGTTGGACGGTTTGACTGAGGTCTGGAGAGCCAGCGGCTGCACTGGCCTCCAATCTGATTTGGCATGGTTTTCTACAGCTGGATGCCCTTCTTAATGCCAACTACTCAGAGGTGCTTTTTGTGTGCCACTAGCAGAAGAGCCAATCAGGTGGGCCTGGCATCGATCACATTCGGATAGTGCTTTTTACATGCCACCAGCATGGGAGCCGTCAGGGAGTCCTGGCATTGATCATGTTTGGATAGTGCTTTTTATGTGCCACTGGCATGGGAGCCAGTCAGGCCGAAGGGGCTGGCATTGGCCATGTTTGGATGGTGCTTTTTATGTGCCACTGGCATGGGAGCCAGTCAGGGGGTCCTGGCACCGATCACATTCAGATGATGCATTTTATGGGCTGGGAGCCAATCAGGGCGAAGGGGCTGGCATTGGCCATGTTTGGATGGTACTTTTTAGGTTGTCTTTGCCTTTCATCCTTTCAGGATCAATGAAATTACTGCCAGTTGAGCCCTATAGGGGTCAGTGTAATCAACTGTCCCCCTCTCCCTTATTTTCAGGCTTTGTATCTCTAGAAGAAAAGATTATTATTATTTTTTTGTCTTCAGTTCTTTCAATCCTAGGGAGTTTTTAACCATTCAGTGTTCAGATTACTCTGTTAAATGTAATACTTTTCAACTCAAATTGTTTTGAATTAATCATACATTATCTTATAGCTTTGAGGTTTCAATAATGTGATTGTTTATTTTTAGAATAACATTGTAGGGTAGGTGTGAGAGGCTAGATATCGCCAGTTTGAATATAAAACAGGTAGAATATATTGGGGCTGATATGGTCGATTTAAACACTAAAGGGTTAACTTTCATGGAGTGAAAAGTTACCATTTGACAAATGCTAGAACTTGTACATGTAAAAGCAGTGATGTTTGACGTTCCTTCAGCATTTGTCTATAAAGGGTTGGTGTGAGGAAACGCTGTCGTTTACCCTCTTTTTCAGTCTACCCTCTTTATTTACGTCATGAGGGAAAGGTTGTTTGGGTGGATGACATGATGTACCAACGTGATATCTGTACAAGTTTAAGTTTTTAATTTATTTATGTTTTAGTCAAAGGGGAAAACAGTGCCAGTGACCCTTTAACAGGCTTCTGAGGTTGGTGAGAGAGAGGGAGAAAGATGCCCTCAAGATGGAGACCTAGTCTGAGTGCATTCCTCCTCTAAAGTTACCCCTGATGCCAAATGATGGATTTAGTCTATCACCCAAGTAAGCCACAGCAGGATTTAAACTCAGAATGCAAAAAGCCAGAACAAATACTGAAAGACATCTGGTCTCATGTTGTTACAGTTTCATCAATCCACCACCTTTTATTGGTACTTATTTGTTGACTCCAAAAGGATGAAAGCTAAGTTAGCCATGGTATAATGTAGAGAGGTGCATAGCTCAGTGGTTAGAGTGTCAACCTTATGTCTACAAGGTTGTGAGTTCGATTCCCATGCCAGGCTGTGTGTTGTTTTCTTGAGCAAGACACTTCATTTCACGTGGCTCCAGTTCACTCAGCTGTAGAAATGAGTTGCGATGTCACTGGTGCCAAGCTGTATCAACCCCTTTGCTTTTCCCTTGGATAACATTGGAGGCATGAAGAGGGGAGGCTGGTATGCATGGGCGACTGCTGGTCTTCCGTAAAACAACCTTGCCTGGACTTGTACCTTGGAGGGGAAGTTTATAGGTGCAATCCTATGGTCATTCACGACCAAAGGTGTCTTTACTACTTTTACTCCTTTAACCCTTTCGTTACTGAATTTATTTCGAGATGCTCTGTGTTTCTTTCAATTACTTTAAATATAACAAAGGATTTAGTAAAATAACTTTCCTCTTAAACTTATACTTCTTCACAATATTGATTTCACATTTTAGTGTGAATTACAGAGCATCCAGCCATAAGAATCATGCTAAAGCTGATCTCCTTTACATTCTTATGAAACACCCACCCCTATCCCCTCTACTACTTATACTCCCCCTTCCCCCACTGGTCCCTGTGGTTAGGCCTTCTCTCTCATTCTGACTGTCTCTTTGTTTTTCTCCCTAACTCTCTCCCATCTCCCTCTTCTTACTTGTCCTGCTAGGGTAGCCAAGTATCTTGTCTGTAGTCAGACAATCATCTCTGTCCCTCTATCAGACTCTAACCTCTCACTTGGCACATGGTTACTTCTCTTAGTTCTAGTCTCTCTCTCTCTCTCTCTCTCTCTCTCTCTCTCTCTCTCTCTCTCTCTCTCAGCTGAGAGGTCTTTGTCTTGTAAGCTATCTGGCAACTCCACTGGTGCTGGTGCCACATAAAAAAGCATCAGTACTGGTGCTGCATAAAAAGCACCCTATACACACTGTAAGTGATCGGCATTAGGAAGGGCATCCAGCCATAGAAACCATGCCAAAACAGACAATGGATCCTAGTACATTTCCCAGCCTTACCAGCTCCTATCAAACTGTCCAACCCATGACACAGCATGGAAAACAGATATTAAATGATGATGAGGATTTGAACTCCTCATCAGATGTCTTATTCCTGAATATATAGCTGGTTCTGTACTGGATTCAAACCAGGAAACAATATTTCTCAACTGAGTACTGTAATCTTGTGGGATTGTTGTTTTCAATCCTATAAAAAACCACTTTTCTTCCCAACCAGCTTTTCTTATTCTTTTATCTTTTCAAATCTATCTTATCTTCTGATGAAGAACCAGCATCCGAAACATCAAGACTCTTTCTTTTCTTTTTAAGCATTAAAACTAATACATTTGTTAAAACCTTGTCCCTTCCATGTTGTTTTCTTTTTGTACTCATTCCCTAATTTGCAATGTATACTTAAGCCCTCAGTAACAACCAGTTTATTAGCAGATTTTCTGTTAGCAGTTAAAGAGGGTACTCAGAAGCTGATGAAATCCCAACAAGGGACTGAAACTAGTTTGGCGGATCCTTCCTTTCCTGTGCATGAAGATGTTGTATATAATGACGTTTATATATTCAGTATTGGCTAAGGTCTATAGATATCTTTTATCTTTCACTTGTTTCACTTATTAGACTGTAACCATGCTGGGGTACCACCTTGAAGAATTTTTAGCCAAATGAATCACCCATGCTTCTTTTGTTTTTTAAGTCTAGCAGTTATTCTATCCGTCACTTTTGCCAAACCGCTAAGTAACAGGGATGTAAATAAACCAACACCAGTTGCCACGCAGTTGTGGGGGACAAAAACACACACATACATACAACACGTTCTTTCAGTTTCCATCCACCAAGTCCTCTCACAAGGTTTTGGTTGGCTTCAGGCTATTGTAGAAAACACTTGCCTTAGGTGGGACTGAACCCAGAACCATGTGGTTGGGAAGCAAACTTCCTACCATACATACACACTTACATATATGTGTGCATACAACTGGCCGCTTTCCATTTTTGCCTGCTGTCCACTCGCATGAAGACACTTTTTCCAAAGCAAAGATCGATACACACAGACACACACACACAATGGCAGAAACGTTAGCACGCTGGGCGAAATGCTTAGCGGTATTTCGTCTGCTGCTACGTTCTGAGTTCAAATTCCGCCGAGGTCGACAAATTAAGTACCAGTTACGCACTGGGGCTGATGTAATCGACTTAATCCATTTATCTGCCCTTGTCTGTCCCCTCTGTGTTTAGCCCCTTGTGGGCAATAAAGAAATAGATATTGAGAGGAATGGCCTTGTGCCAGGTGATGAGACATTAAAGTATGATGGAGATGCAAAGACAGATGTCTTGATATAGAGGAGACACATGGCTACCTCAGTTGAAAAAAAACAGGAGAGGAGAGAGAGAGAGAGAGAGAGAGAGAGTACGAGAGAGATCGTGTAATAAATTTCTCTCAATATGTGAATTTTCATTACTGATTAAATTTATGCAAAAACTAAACAGGTTTTGACTCAAATGGTGGTTGCTATTTCATTATTTTTTTTTATTATTGACTATCTCAAGATGGCAAGCTGGCAGAATGGTTAGCACACTGGCCACAATGCAAAGTGGCATTTCTTCCAGCTCTTTACATGCTAAGTTCTAGTTCTGCAGAGGTCAATTCTACTTCCATCCTTTTGGGG
This sequence comes from Octopus maya, assembly GCA_027122535.1. Taxonomy (NCBI): domain Eukaryota; kingdom Metazoa; phylum Mollusca; class Cephalopoda; order Octopoda; family Octopodidae; genus Octopus; species Octopus maya. The sequence continues at coordinate 43,574,872 of JAOPJW010003619.1, read as the reverse complement.
TGGATAAAATAACTACCAGTTGAACACTGGGGGGGTTCATGTAATCAACTAGCTCCTCTCGTAAAAGGTTTAGGCCTAATGCCAATTCTCGGAAGAATTATTGGCTATTTAGCCTGTGATTATTGAATAATTCAACATATGTGAAAAGCATTGTTGAAACATAATGAAATCTGGCTAAGTTTGGATAATTGAGGAAATATCAAAGAGAATGGTGTGTGTGTGGGGGGGGGGACACTCATAGCAGATAAATGAAACGATTGTCACATCAATACATATCAATAAATGAAAACAAAATAATAATAAAAAAAAAACAAAAGATAGCTTGGACTGAACGGAACATAAGTAAATTATATC
>JAOPJW010003619.1:42918505-42932250 GCA_027122535.1 Octopus maya | reverse complement strand
TGTGTGTGTGTGTGTGTGTGTGTGTGTGTGTGTGTGTGTGTGTGTGTGTGTGAGTGTTTGTGTATGTAATATATTTCTGCTTGCTGTTAGAGTGCATTAGAATACACAAAACTATAAATAACAAGATGGATTCTATTTTATATTTTTATGTCCTCATGTTAGTATATAACATAGAAATTGACACACACACACATACACGTGCATGCACACATGTATACAGTCACAAACTTACATTTTGTATATTAAAATGCAATGAAATATAAGAAGTAAAAAATATCACAACTTATATTAATATCTATTTCAAGTATTTTCCATTGAATTTAACCCATAAAAATAAACAAATATAAGTGTATATGAAATGGAAATATACACACTCATATATATAGACACATGAAATATAAATAAATAATTATATGTATATAAACGTAAATACATATATATACACATCATATGATATATATATATATCTAAAGAAACTTAATTTTAATTTTCAGTCACTAAGTTGATATGCCATTATAGTTTCTAAAAGTTTGCACTAATAAATAAATTAACACAAACACACATACAACCAAACATACCAACAGACACTAAAATATATAAGTAATTAAATTCACAAAATAATACAAAATATGATATATATTGTAGAGAATTATATAGAAATACACACGTTGTGAAACTATAAACAGAAACACCTATTTGAATATGCATTTCATTTTCCATATTAACCTCCCACCATCTGTTCCGAAAATCCACCCAAGCAAATTAAAGCACACAATCTGCGTAGTTTGAATGAAAAACTGTTGAGTAACAAGCAGTGAAGTATGGTGTCAAATTGTCTGCTGTATGCTTTCAAACACATGTGCAATAAGAGATCTCTGACTTGAAAAACTGGTAAGCGTTAGCAACAGGAAGAGCATCCAACTGTAAAACAATGCATCAATAATATATTCATCTAATAAGGTGGGGAACTGACATAAATATTAACATGCCAGGCAAAATGCTTTGCGGAATTTCGTCTGTCTTTATGTTCTGAGGTCAACTTTGCTTTCATCATTTCAGGGTTGAGAAATTACATACCAGTTGCGTACTGTGGTTGATGAAATTGACCAGCCCCCTCCCCAAAACTTTTGGGTCTTGTGCCTAGAGTAGAAAAGAATATATTCATCTAACCCATGCTAACATGGAAAAAATGGATGCAAAAACAAAATTATATGTTTGAATATTATGTGTGTGTATATATGTGTATATATGTTTGTATGAACAGTAGAAGCAATACATGTAAAAGGCCAAATGTTGATTCACACTTCCTACATCATTTTAAATTCATTTCCTAAATCCATTAAACATGTACAAATTCCTATACCTAAATAAAGCAGTGATGTTGAACATACCTCAGATATGTTACAATATGATTGTTGAGAATATAATTGATAAGCTTAAATATTTCCTGGCCCCCACTTCAATCTAAGTATTCCAAACTGCTTTTGTCTTGTTTTTCTAGAACATCAGTAGCTATGTACGGTAAAATTCTAACTTCCTTTGACCTTTAAGATTTCTTGCTTTGAGTAAAAGAATTTATTTGCATTATTAATTTTGTTTATAAATACGAGACTTAGGATTTACAAGGGAGGATTGGATGCAATTACGTGACGTGTATTCATTTTACAAGAGTATTTGTGATGGAAGTAGAATGATTGCGACTGGGAAATGGAAGTAAATGGCTGGTTTGTCTTCTTGTTAGATGTTTAACTATGCAACTAAAAACTTTCTATGAAAATGTTAGAAATAAAGATTAGTTTGCTGGTGAGTTCTCTCTGGAAATATTACATCATATCGCTGTGTCTCAAATATTACATGGTATATTGTACAGACAGAAGTGAACAAAGCTTCTTAGGTATTGAGAATAAGATTTAGAAACGTTGAGAGTGGTGGGGGTGGGGGTGAACATTGTTTCAGATTAGCCTGAAGTGTCTGTGAGAGCAAACCCATGTATAATCAGATGCACAATAGGTGTAGCAGCCATGTCAGATAGACTGACACTGAACCAACATTTAAACTGCACTAAATCCCTTCATTGAGTCTTCGGTTGCAGAGTGATTAAACTGAACGACTGTAGCCATTGCTGTGGCTTCTTTTCAAATGGAATGAATGTTCTGTTATTTAACTTTAACTGGTTAAAACATAAGAATGATAACAACCAAGAATATCCTAACAAATTTTCCAGGCATGAAAAGACATTGGCAAGTCCTACTGCTTTAAATGATTCAGGAGTGAGTCTATAGGGCAGAAAACACTGATATGATGGCCATATTCTGGATCAAGAAAAAGTTAGTTAGTAACTAAATAATCATCATCATCCTTTGTTCACTTCTGTCTGTACAATATACCATTTCACAGAATGTACAAGCTGCTTTTTATGTGATACAAGCCCTAGGGAGACACCAGGTACCTACAAGATAAGACCCCCTCAACAGAGTGGGGTATAGACTAGAGAGGAGTAGGTGTCTAACTGAAGAAGAGAATGCATAGTTTGCCCACCTGAAAAGTCAGACAGAGAAATAGAGATGTGTGGTCCAGGTAGAATATGAGAATGTTGGACAGAATAGGAAGTGTAAAAGTATAAATGGCAAAGTGGTTAAAATATTGGTTAATGTCTTCTTTTTTATGTTGCATTAATAACAAAAGTGGAAGAATACTGAATCAAATGATTGCAGTGGAGTTCAGGATTTTATCTTTGGATTTGGGTCATTTCAAACATTACTGGTGGCTGAAAGGGAAATTTTAGAAAAATAGGAATCTTTACAACAAATATATTACAATTAATGATGTGGAGACATTATAATCAATAATGTGAAAAACTTGAGAAGCTATCATAGGAAAATTTTGTGCAGAGGAACGTTATTATTTCAGAGTTTAATCCATTCAAATCAAGGTAAATCAAAAGGTTTATGTGTCATCCATCTATTTTTTCTGCCTGTTATTTCTGGGAAGGCCACTGGGGTAGAATTCTCAGGCACCTCCAACATGGGGTCCTTTCAGAAGCCACCATCATTAGACTGTCCAGCCAAATTCCCAACTGTCTCATTCTTGATCGACCCCTACACCTCCTGCCAGCTGGCTTGGCTTGATGAATATATCTTTCTTGCCGCATTCTAATCACATTGGCACTATGACCTTACAAATTTCATCAAATACTTACTTTTATACAGTATAGTAACAGAATTGTTTTCTATGGCTGATGACAATGTGATATATAAAGCAATAGACTGCCTGTTTCTAAGCAGCCATTGTTAGACATATTAAGATTCACGGGAGGGTGAAGAGAGAGAGAGAGAGAGAGGGGGGGAGGAGAGAGAGAGGGGGAGAGAGAGAGAGAGAAGATGTGTATAATTAATTACCACATCAATTACATCATAAATGTTGACAGTAATGGCAACACTGTGATTGCTTTGTTGGAGTTAGATATACAGTCATAATTTACTATGTTTCTAAGCTAATATCAATAATAATAAAAAAAAAACAGGGGAAAAAATGTAATAAAAAGAAATAAATTGGAAAAAAAAGAAAACAATGATTTGGGGATAAAGATTCCAATTCCACCTGGTGTAGATTTAGCTTTTTCTGAGGCATGGAATGCAACCAGGAAATAGAAAATATTTCAAATAATGGTTTTATGTTGCTTATTTATATTGTTATAATAACTTTAGGTGGTGAATAGGTAGAATCCATAGCATGCACCACACACACATATATATATATATATAGGTAAGAAACTGATCGGTAAGAAACTTTCTTCCCAACTACATGGCTTAAAGTTCAGCCCCACTGTATAGCTCCTTGAGCAAGTGCCATCTACAATAGCCTTAGACCAACCAAAGCCTTCTCAATGGATCTGGTAAATGGAAACTGAAAGAAACCCATTGTATATATACATATGCATATATATGTGTGTGTGTGTGTGTGTGCGTGCATATATCTATATTGAAAAGTAGCTTGTGTTCGGAAGGGCATCCAGCTGTAAAAACCTTGCCAAAACTGACTTCACCTGTGCTTGTGCTGCATAAAATGTACCAAGTCCACTCTGCTGAGTGGTTGGTGTTAGGGAGGGCTTGGCAATCACATCTGCAAGTGATGGCGTGCAGGAGTCTAGTGAAGGTGAAAGTCATTCAGAAAATGATTATAATGAAAGTATTTTTTATCAGAAATGATCTTCACATTCTTTTTTCTTTATGTAAAATATTCTTTACATTCCACTGTTGTTTTATTGCCATTTATTTATGAGTATTATGAATTTTATAAGTAAAATATTTTTCCAGGAATGAACTACGATTTATAACATTGCTAGTATGGGAAATTATTGCTCTGCTTCATGAGTTTTCACTTTACGATTGGTCTCCAGGAACAAATTAACTCATATACTGAAGCAGTACCTTTATTGTGAGTGGATTTGGTAAAGGGAAGCTAAAAGATGCTTGCCATAGATGTGTGTGCATGTCTCCTTCACATGCATGATATTTGCAAACAAGCATCATCATCATCAACATACAAGTGTGGTACCTGATACTCCTTTCTAATCTTCAATGAATAGAAGATGTCCAGCCTTGGTAAAATATAACCTTGTTTGACAAGTGAGAATTGACAACAGACCCTAGAGAATCTGCATTAAAATATCCTGTCTGAACCAACAAGCAAGGGAAAGTGAGCATTAAAATAATGATGATGATGGTGATGATAGTTAAAAGTAAACTACATATATGGCAGTCTTTTGCATAGTTTCCATCCAAGAATTCTATTCTCATGGTGCTGGTTAATTTGGGGTGATAGTTGAAGACAATACTTCAAGATACAATGTTGTAAAACCAAACACTAAGGCACATGGCTGTAAAGCAAATTTTATAGTTACACAGCTATTCTTGTATTGTATGTGTGTAGAGCAGTGGCACCAGTACCAAGCTGTAATGGCCCTTTAAGACACACACATTTACTACACGAATGTTGGCTTATATGTATCATTGCAGAAATATCTTTACCAATGTTGATCATCCTAATCTGTCTGTCTACAAGTCAAACTGTTTGAACAAACATAGAGCTTGGTTTAAAGTGTCTTGTTACTGCACAGAAGCATATAATACCAACCTCTTTATATTTATGGTATAAGTGTGTACTGGATATTATATTATTTCGCTAGCATACCTAAATATACATACAATAAGCACACAACATACATACACACATATACATACACATAGAGAGTAAAAGAAGAAACATATTCCATACAACATGCACATAGACATATGTATGTATGTAAAAATGTGTGCATGTGTGTTATTGATGATCTTACTCTATAATATTGTCTGGTTACAAAAGTTCTATGTAAGTATAGAGTAAGCTTACTGGAGAGAGACAGAAAAAAAAATTGTTTTAAAAAATCACTTAAAAATAATAATTATATTTCCAAAAGTTAAAAAAATTCCAAAAGTTACATAAAAAAAATTCCATATGTATTTTTAAAAAAATCCAAGAAATCATTTATTCTTGGATAATGTTTTCTGCATTCTAGCTGTATAATCTCATAGATTGAAATGTAGAAGAAAGCAGAGAACATTAAACCATTTTTTTTCATGTCTTTTTCTTTTTCTTTTCTTTTACTTATATAAATATTAGCTTTATAGAAATATCGATGTAAAGAGATGCAAGTTACTGCAACCTAGCAAATCAAAACTGACTTCTCTAAAAATATTTAACCATTTTGCTTAGGGAATTCAAAGAACTTGTTTTCGGTTCAAATAAAAAAAAAAAAATGGTTTATCTGATTTATTCATTTAGTTTGGGAGTTTTGTCACATCTTTGAAAAATATAATCTCCTCAAAGGAGCAAATGTTAACCCAGATTTTACATCTAGTTTTTAACTTTTTTTTTTTTACAATCTCAATGAAAATAGGTAACAAATATTTTTATTCCAATGTAAGGAAAATACTCGAGGGTCTTGAAAAGTTAGCTTCTGATGTTTGTAGTAATTACTAAGAATTTGGTTCCAACACACGTGTGTATAGCTGTCAGTCATAAAGAAATGATCTATTTTTAAGGCGTACTATGACCCGGTAAAATATATTCATCTATACTTCAGTAAAAAAAAAAAAATATCTTCATGTTACTCTTTTACTATTTTTCCCATTTAAGAAGAAGATGGATGATAACATCAAGACATTGCCTGTATAGCTTGAAGATGACATCAGAAGTAATCAGACATCCAACTTTGAATCCATTTCTAGAACAGGAACTGTAGAAGAACAGTGCTCACATCTTATCTTTTTTTTATTATTATTTCTAAGTCTAAAATCAAAGTAGCTTCATCAGAATTCTACAATCTTGCAGGAAAGATAAAGTAATTCAGTCACAGAGTAAAAGGAATACCAACTATTTCATTTTAATTTCTTTAGTTTGGAATGTCAGGATAAACCAGAGTTTGCTGTTAAGAATCCACAGATATTCAAAGAACTTAGTATTGATTCCTTCTTGGTAGAGCCAGTTGTCTTAGTATTTAAGATTTAAGAAATGAAAATCTTTGTGTTAGACTGATGTATAAAATATAAATTATGAATTTATGAAATAAGCAAGAATTCTTCATCAATCAATTAGAGTTTAAAATTTTACCTAATGATAGAAACCCTTGTCATATTTTGGGAGGGTCATTACACCAATAAAAAAATTAGAATAAGCACCTAACATCTCCACTTCATTAAAGAGTGCATCATCTCCAGACTGTTCACTAAATCTATTAATTTGACAGTAAGATGGCTCAGACACACTGAATACCAGTGGGTGGGAAATGAAAATGTGCATTATCCAGTGAATGTGTTTATAATTAATGGCATAAGGAACCTCCCAAGAAACAAGATATATATATATATATATATATGACATACTGGATCTCTGTCAGTTTTGGTACTGGGTATCCAGTTGTTTGCATAATCAGCTGAGTATTCCATAGACGTTTGTAGCCTTGGTGTAATTTTCAGGCAGAATCGGTGTGACGCATATGTGATACCAATTGCCATGGACACCAGCAACCAAACTACTTTATATGGAATTGTTCAATTAATGACAAAATTGAAATATTACTTTCTAATGCTTTTGGGGAAATGCTTTGCTCAGCTCCATTCTCTTTTATGATAATCAAAGTTCATTGTCCCCCACACTAAATAAATAAAGAAAGAAAGAAGGGGGAAAGAAAGAATGCACATGACTAATTGTGACAACACAGACTGTGTCAGCTGAGAGTAGGCTAGGTTCAAAATGTTTCATTTTTTAAAAATCAAATATTGTCATTAGCCACTCGTCTGAATCACAAAAATATGCTAATAGATGTTATTGTGTTGGAAAAGAAGGCTTTTTTTTTTTTTTAAAGACTTTCTCAAGTTAATGAGGCTCCTCTCTTGAGATGTAATGTTAGATTTAATGACTCTGATGCCATTGCTATAGATGAGGACCGATGTTGAAAGCTGGTTGGCCAGACTGAATATTCAATATCCTTTTTAACATTGTGGATTGCTCCTTCTGGAAATAAATGGCAAAGAAGAAATTAGAAATTAAAATTCCATTGGAAAAGGTTGATTCGTTTCTGTTTATTGAGGGACTATGTTATAATATTTAGTTTTATACGACTATAATTTCAAGAATTTCATCAGCTTTATTAAAAGTCTTTACTATGCTTGCTTTCATTATATGAAATATTGCAATTTCCGCTGTATTTTCATGTTTGTTGCCTCAGTATTCAGGGCAAACAGCAAACGAAAAGGTAAAAAAAAAATTTTAAAAAAAAAAAAATTCAGAAAGCAAGTTAAAGAAAAATACAAGAATCCAAAGAACTCATATCTCCATTGGCCAAAAACTTATTTATAATATAAACCCTCTTTCTGCACCCTCTAAATTTATCTTCTTTTACTAATTCTATTTCATATCAATTTAATAAACCTTTATTAATTTTTCTAAAATTAAATAGAATTCTAATTCTCATTGTGAGGAATGTTATTCATTGGAATCTTTATATTCCAAAAAGTGTCTTGCAAGATTAAAAAAAATAATGTTTGGTCTGGAGGAATGACAGTAGCCATGACTCTATTACAGGGTCTCTAAGACTGGAGGGAAAAAGGGAGGGTGTCCTCAAACAGGTGACTTGGCCTGACAGCTTGCAAAGCTGGGTGGATTCTGTACCATAAACATTTTTGCTGTAGGAAAATTTACTATAAATTTCATTCTAAATGACATCATCAAGTTTTTTAATGTTTGACATTGAATTGCTTTCTTCTTCTTCTTCTATATTTTAAAAACTATTAATGATATACTTTATATTATGGCAAATTTTCCTGTACAACAATATTTCTTACAACAAACTTTCTGGATGCAGTTAAAGCCATCCAAGGTGCCAGGTCACGTTTGTTAATCCAGGCAACAGACTAAATCTATTACTAAAATTCACCTGAATAATATAACTCAGGATGGAAAAAGTGGACCAATACCATCAGGCATCCTACCAGACATCCTTAGTTTTGTGCTGCATTTGGTACATTCGTATCAACTCTAAAAGGGATGAATAGCAATATTAAGCTGGGTGGGATTTGAACTCAGTACCTAGAGATGTATTTATATTAGGTAACTATTCGAGAATTAAGTGTATACTGGTGAAATCATAGAACAAAAGACAAAGTGCTTTGTGGTATTTAGTTACAACCCTTCACATTACATGTTCCAATCTCACATCAGTCAACTTTGTCTTTATTTTTTTAGGGATAAGAGGTTGGCTGCCCCAAATTTGTGACTGTGCCCTCATTGCCCACTTGTTAGTAATCATTAATATACTTAATTAGAACTATGACCAAATGATTAAGATGTTTCCTTTACAAACAGAGTTTCAGATGTTACCCAGCACCACTAACCCCGCCCCCTCCCTAGGTGGTATCTTAGGCCAGTATTTCTTTTTTTTTACCATAGCTAAGGCTGACCCAAGCCTTGTGAGTGAAAGTGAGGAGAAAGATGCTGTGTGGAAATTTGTCAGATGCATTATACCAGTAATTCAATTCCTCCACATCACACTGATTCCATCTGGGAATCATGTTAATGGCATATGCATCTGCGGAATACTCAACCACTTGATAATTGAATGAGCAACTGATCAAACAACTGAATACTTATCAATGAAAGTACCAGTGATCCATCAAAGTTGGTCTATAACTGCAAATATCACCATAATTGTGAAATACTGATGTTTTACTTAAGGCAATATGGAGCCATCAAACCACAACAGTTATCTTAAAATATCACTGAAGTCAATTAAGCCTAGTTAAGACCTAAAGAATTCAACACCGTCTGCTCCAAATACCCCAACATTTACAAAAAATGTAAACTATTGCTAAAAGACAGATTACAAGATATGTTTACACTTTTCTTTCTACCATTTTATTTAAAGAAAAAAAAAAATTCAAATCTTCTGTGATATGTCCTTTTTTTTTTTTTCCATGAAGAATTTTATACATTTGAATCAGATTTCCTAACAATAGTGCAAATTTACTAACATGGATAATTAAAAATTGGCCAGCTACAAAGAGAAAATAAATCTCATAATTAAAATGCACAGTTCTGCTAGTTTCTACTAGCGTCTTCTATCAATTATTACCAATGTGTTTTCTTTGAGAGAGCTGCTTTTGAAATATTTGGTGAAGACAGGATTTCTTCTCAGATGTATTGTTTTCTGAAGAACTGATTGATATGAGAATGTATAAAAGACAAATATGATTTTCCCATTGATTAAATAATTCTTTTAGAGTTAACTGCAACCAGCTTTATGATTGTGACTTGTGTACAACAGTTTTATTGGATTCAAAATGCGAACATAATTAGCAATTATTAGTTATTGATGATATAATTAAACAACCATATTATATTCTCTATACAGATATTATATAATAATAATAATAACAACAATACTAATAATGATAAAAATGATAATAAAAACAGCATCAGCTTCAAAATATATCACCTGCCAGTACTATTCCACAAATAACTTCTTTCTGTTAAGGGGAGCAACAAATTGGTGGTATTGTTAGAGTCCCAGATAGAAAGTCTTGTAGTATTAGTATTTAGGTTCTCTGGTCTCTGAATACAAATCTTGTCAGGTCAAAATTACCTTTTGATCCTTTAGGGCTGATAAAATACCAATCCAGAAGGGCAGCAAATTCTCTCTCTCTCTCTCTAATATTTGTAATGTTTTCATTTCCTGATTCAGCCTGAGAATAACACTAAAGGTACACATGCCTATGGGATACTCAGCCACTTAGGCATTGGTTTCACAAGTAGGAAATTTAGGGGACTGAACAAAAGAATAATCAGCGTTCATTGCAGAATTCCACATCATTTCCATTTTCTCTGTAGGCATAAACTGATCCACTGACTTGACATATTTAGTATAGTTTTACAGACTTGGAGATGCAAACAAGGAAAATAGAACTCAAAGAGTGAGTGAGTGTGTGCATGTGTGCGTGTAGCTAGCCAACTTAGTAGCTTTACTTTTCTCCCTATGTTGGAAGGAGGCTATGTGATTGGCATAACGATTTTTAAATTCACCTCCACACACACACATGCATACATAAAAATGAACAAAAAATGAAACAATAAACTTGCTATAGCTGGAATGCATTTGATGATAGGTATCCTGGATCAGAGACAACCTAGGGCTAAATAATAAGAAGCACTGCCACAATCCCCCCACCACCTTTCTTTGCATATATAATCTTTTCTCCTGAGCATGCCGTTCTTTTTCACAAACCCATATTCTCTGTCATATAGCAGTCTTTCATGATGGTTCATGTATCACAGAACTTTCAGTTAAATATGTAAAGTAGAATTCTCTGAGATAAGGCAGCTGCATAAATTAATGATTATGCATTACCTCTAACTTCGTGCTGCAGAAATGGTTAATGTCATCATGATATTGATGTAATGAGAGTTATTTAATACTTCAAGTGGAGAGTTACTGCAGGACAAGGGAGTTAACTGCATCGTGCATTTCAATTAATTATTTATTAAAGATTATTGGGTGAAATATGTTAATCTGTAATCTCACCTTTGTAAAGTGAAAGCTAGTAGAACTCAATTCTCATTACAACTCAATACCCACAGGAGAATCTCCATGTTAGAACTAAATCATTTCTCTGAAATTCACAACATGTATTTGTCACCCGAACAGCTACTGGGATAATTTCCTGACGGAAGCATTTTGGAATAATATATAAGGGTTACAGCTTGCAAGTGTAACACTGAACATATTACGCTGCCTTTGATTAACAAGTTTCTATTAGAGACATTATTGCCAATAAACAAAACTGGACTCTAATTGGTCATAGGTTTTCTTTTGTGCTTGCATGATCTGCATAAGGTTTCACTATTTTATCAATAGTTTGGAATAAAAACTGTTTTATTTTTCATGTGTTAATACATATTATAGTCACCAATTTGCTCTCTCTCTCTCTCTCATACTAATTAATGCAACCATTTATTTTCGTTATAAGCTGCTACATCGTTTTTTTCTCTTTAAGTGATCTAAATTAAAACTTTCTACGAAAATTTCATGTGAATTAATATTGCAGACATCAGCTTAATAACGACGAACAAGGGGACAGCATCATGAAGCAATGTCTACTTTGACATGGTCACTATTGCTTGATGCCCTGCCTTGCCCAGCCACTTTACACAGGGTATTAGATGCTTTATCAGTGGCAACATCATTAGTGAAAATTGCCTTGTAGTCTGCAAGGGTCTAGAAATTGGTCTCTGTAACTGAGAGAGAATAGAAGAGTAGTAGGTGATGATGATTAGGAGGAGGAAGGGGGAGAAGATGATAGGAACAGATTTCTAATTGCAATAGTGTGATAGTGAAGAGAGTAAATGTATTAACTGCTCCCACATTTTATTGATGAGGAGGTTAAAAAATAAGTGGAGCAATGGCTAGGCTAATAAATATATTCTTCATGACCAAAATGTCTGTCATAATTTGTTGCCACTCTTTCGTAATATGGTGTGATTACAAAATGACAGTAATAAAATCAACACTACTTTTTAAAAAAAGGGAGTCTCAATAAAATAGCATTTTTATTCTAATGTTAGAATAAGATAGTACAGTGTTTTGGTATCACAAAACAAAGATGCATGACAAATAGTATACAAAGCTATCACTGAAATCCAAAGGTGTCTCTGATACTGAGGTCACATGATGTGAAGGCCCATGGCTTAGTGGTTAGGGTGTTCAGCTCACGATTGTCAGATCATGAGTTCAATTCCTGGTGGTGCATTGTGTCCTCGAACAAGACACTTTATTTCACACTGCTCCAGTTCACTCAGCCAATAAAAATAATTTGGACTTTTAATTCAGAGGGTCAGCCTTGTCACATTCTGTATAACACTGAATCCCCCTGTAACCTACGTTAAGAGTACAAGTGTCTGTGGAGTGCTCAGCCACTTGCGTGTTAATTTCATGAGCAGGTTGTTGTTCCATCGATTGGATCAACTGGAACACTTATTGTCATAACTGACAGCGTGCTAGTTTTTCGGATTAGGTCACAAAAAAGCAGTATTGGTAAAAATTAAATAACAAGTAAACTTCATTAAAAAATAAAAATAGAAGTAGGGCATTTTTTGTTTAATAATCCTTGCAAAACTGGTAACAACACCTATGAAAGAAAAATTAATTAATGCACTTCACTTAACACAAATGACAATACAGTCTGTGCTTGTAATCAACTGACAATGTCAGCTTTCTGTAATTTTCTGTAAATTGTATGTAAACAGCAGTCTGCACATGACTTACTCTTCTGTAAAGTGAATGTGTGTAAAGTGAGTCAACAGAAAAGTGAGAACTTATTAGATATAGTGACTGACTTCACAGAAACTTGACTATCTGTAAAGCTTGTCAGAGGGAAAGTGATAAATTGTACAGAATATGGAATGCAATGTGTTAGTAACTTACTCTAAAGCAATAACACAGCCTATAAAGAGAGTCAATGGGGAAAGAGGGAGAGCTTAGCTACACTTGCTGTAATAAGATTATAATCCATTTCGCATCGAAGAGCCTTTTTCTAAAGTCAGTTCATTGCAAGTGAGATATATGTGTTGTCAAAATTGAAGAAATAATTTACTAGTTCAATCTGGAATACGCAGCCAAGAAGTTTCAAAGTACAGAAAGAATCGTGTTAACATGTTCTCTAAGACTAACAATGATTCACTTTGCAATTGGTGATTTGCATGTTTTTTTGTTTTTTTTTTCCTTCTTGTTAATAACGAAATTCAAATATAGAAGCTTGTTGTTGTTCTTGTTGCTATTAGAAATGTACTGAAAATTTAACTTAGTAACAATAAAATGATATTTTCATTTTCAAATAATTATCTTCAAAATTCATGATTCTTGTTTGTAATTAGTGACATTAAAATTTGTTTTTAATACTCTAAAATTACTCTTTAATTGCACACAAATCTGCATAAAGTTTGGAAACTTCCTCCCGGAAATCAAATAATATCAATGTTAGAAATAGTTAACTTCTTTTTTGATTAATGTTTCAGTTTGTTTACATCATTTTGTCATGTAAACAAAAATTGCAGCTTATATTAATTAATAAGTGAACCACTTCAATTTGTATCGCTGTCACACAAATAATTTTAATAGGTTTGCAATGTTCAGTTGGAGGATTCCCTAATTA
>JAOPJW010003619.1:42717685-42727754 GCA_027122535.1 Octopus maya | reverse complement strand
TAAGAACTATTGAGTCATTATGAAGACATTAAATTGTTGCACTTTAGTTCTGTTAAGCTAAGGATTGAAGTTGGACAAGACAGAATATACATTGCTGCGTTTCTGTTAATTAAGGAGTTAAATGACAGCATCTGGAAATGTAAATAATCAAAACTACTGAACCTGAACAGGGTAAAAAGAAATCTAATATAATCAGCATTTTTAATCTGAGTGAGAAGAAAATTCGAATATAGAGATTAACAAATTTGTCCATTTTTATGTCACTTATCAAAAGAGAAATTTAGGAATCAGTGGATGGTTTCTGTTATTAACGACAAAATTTATCATTTGATTAAAATAAAACATTTTTTTATTATGAATTATATTCAAGAAATTTTTGTTCTTTTGTATTAAATGAGCTGTTGTTGGTCAAGGTAAAAGTAATGAGACATAATACCATTAAATACTTACAAATCCAAGATAAAAAAAACTCAAGGAATATTTTAAATATTAACAAAGAGATTATAGATAATGTTCTTAGAAAATCCAAGTTTTTCATTAAAATTTCTAATATTTTCTGGCAAATTATTGTCCTCCATGTGATAAATGTATGCAAATAAATATGAAGTAGAGTAGAATAAATGTTCTGATATTATGAAACTTGTATCCAAGTATTTTATTCAGGTGATGCTCTTATGTTCTGTAGGAAATGTTCAAGTTATTACATTTTTTTTTTATTTAAATGAATTTTTTAAAAACATTTCATAAAAAAGTGGTGAGAATTAAGTTGTTGCTGCAATTTTAAATTTGTCGTATACATTTGTTCCATGGTGATGGATATTTTGGGCAAATATTGGACAAAATTGTTGGTTGAAGTTCAGAAGTTAAAACATTTTACTTGGTCTCAGGCACAAAAGATAATTAAATCAATGAAAATATCTTCATGTAAAAGAAATATAAATAAATTATACAGCTTGAACTGCTTAATAAATTATGAAATAACTATATCAGGCAATACAAATATTGTCATCCAATGGAATTCATCAATTAAAGTTAAAAGCTTTTGTCTACATCTAATGCATAAATACATTTGTGTTTCTGCTTATGTAAAGCATTAAATATATTATGAGAACTGTTGTCTGTTAAGGCAATTTTATTAAGGAATGTCTGGTTATCTTTCTGCTGCATCTGATTATAAAGTAATATTTCTTTATATGACAATATTGGCACCATGATGAGGAAACATCTAAATAAACTAGTGAATTTTAATATTTGTATCATTATATTATGTATTAATAAATTTAATGAGATCCTCCTACATAGCTATTTTATTAATTCAATTATTTATATATTTATTTATTGTTAGTGCACAAACATATCACAATTTTGTTTTAATTTTACTGCTTTTTAGAATTATAAGTTGTAAAATAAATAAGTTTATTTACAAATAATATAGCAATATTTTCTAAAATTAAAATGGAAAAGAGTCACATGTCTTTCAGTAAAATTTACGTAACTTTAAAGAGAAAATTAATAAAGATAGAAGTAGAATTATCAAAAGGTAATATTTATCTTCCTTTAAAAGTGGATGTTGTATTAGAACAGAATACTGCATTAATTACTATGAGAGAAACTCTCGTATGGACTCATGGTGCATATAAGCACTCATGTATATATCAGTGGTGGGCAATAAACGTCTGCTGCTGATGATGATTTTTCTATTCAAAAACACAAAAAGAAATTTCTGAGAAATTCCTAAGGTTTCTACTATTCCTTACTTTTCAGAAAATTAGAATATTTAAAGGAGTTTTGTTAAAATAACAAAAAGAGACTGCTAAAATTCTGAAAATTGTAAACATATATTTATTAGACTATAGAAATTATTAACTTTGATTGGAATTTGAATTTAAAGGAAATTTTTTAATCTTTTTCTTAAATAATTGAATTCAAGAAATTATTAAAAATTTAGAAAATAAAATTTCCGAATTTGTTACAAAAATGTATTCTATCGCTTAATTTCTGATTGGTTGTTTGAAATATGTGAAATTTAAGAAACTCTGAAATACCTTCTATAGGAATTCACATGAATATCTAAATTTACAAAATAGCATTCGCTTTCATACAGTATCCATCTGAATGGAAAACATTTAAATATGATGTTTATTGAATAATGCAAAACGATATAGATCTATTTAGTTCTACCATTAGCCATCCGGTTTGGAAAAATTCATCGAAGAATTTATTAAGAATTCCAACAATGCACTTTTGATAATAGCTTAAGAAAATTATTGAAATTTTTCTTCAGTGGTGATTTATTTTGCTGCTTCTTCTTAAGTGGCACTTATATAAATATATTTGATTCATTTACATTTTTATCAATGATTACAAGAAAATGTATTTTTGATAAATTTTATCTACTTTTGTAGAACAGAGTAAATTTGTTGTTTTAAAGTTTTAAGTAAACTATGCAAGACATCGGAGGTTCAAATACCATCTTTTGTACTTTCCTACATTAATGGAACAAGTTAAAAAGTGATAAAAACAAAATTTGACATTTTGTTTTAAATAAAGTGATTGTAGATGCATCAGTGGTTAAGAAGATAGGAGTGTTGTTACTACCATTAGTATAGATGTAAAGGTCGTGGGTTTGAATTCTGTTCAAATACAATTTACACAACAAAGGATAAGGCACCTCAGGATGATCACAGATTAAAATATAAGGGAGATCTAAATTGCAAAATACTTTTCATCTCCATCTCTATAAACAAGAGGATTATAAATAGTATGCAAAAGTAAGAATTGTATTTCAGATATTTATTTCACTTGAGGTAGACCTTGAAGAGAGAAGACATGTCCATGAGGTAGCAATTAGTGATAAAAGGGTACTGACAAATAAACAACTGATTGATTGTTCAACCACCATGTTAAACAAACAATTGATTAATCAGCTGGTTAGATATCTAACTAACTGACTAACAAAGAAGTGATATTGAACCAGTGTGAGTGTTTATTATTATTAGAGTAATGACTCTCCCAAGACACAATCAGATATTTATCTTGTAGTAGAATTGATTACACTGAAAATTACTAGAGAGTGAATTTGAATGTGTTACTGGCAGTTCTAATAAGTCTTGGATGTAAATTATATAAGATCAAGTTAGTTTTGTAAACTGTAAAAATAACTTCAATGTATAAAACATTTCATGATTATAGTAAACTAGAAGCATTTCTAACTTTTGTTTTATGTTCAATAAAGTTTCTGCATAAAACATAACCCAAATGGAGTTAATGCAGGGTTGTGTGGCTGATTAACAAAATAATTTGTAAAAGATTAATTTTATTGTTCATGCTTTGTTTGTACATAAAATGGCAAAACAGAATGTTGAATGAAAATTAATATATTTACAAATAGATTGTTGATTAATGATGAGGCTACGCATAGCAAATAATTAGTAATGAGTGAATGTATTAACATCAAACAGTTAATTAATGACAAGCTATTACCAAAACAACAGGATCATCAATTTAATTCCACTTTCCATACTGTTAAAGGGGGAATGATTTATCACAGTCCAAGTCTATTCCTATTCTGAAATACTACCTGCTTAGATAATCTAGGGACTCTGTCTCATTCATACATTCCATTTTCTGTACAGCTTCCATGGCTGGATGTCCTACATAAAGCTTAACTACTTTACAGAGTGTATTGAATGCATTCCCCCATGGTATCAACCCTAGAGAAGGTTCTTCATCCCCAGCACGATTTAAAACTCCTCTCTACACAACTCTCATTCCATTCATCAAAGGCAGCACATCCAAGATGAATAACAGGAAGAAAATTTCTAGCATTTAGAATATGGCAAAAGTTGAATCTAGATTCACATTACTGATATAATTGAAATACAAGTTTTAGTTGTTATGGAATGAGAAATTCATTCATTCTTCATTTGAGGAATTCTTGACAGTGTACTATAAATGAAACAACCAGCAAGGATATAAAAAGTATCATTTCTTAAACTGAAGACTAAAAGATATCTTAGTATTATCTCAGTTGAAGAATGAATACAAATGAATTGTTTAATTCCCAATCCTAACTTTGGTATCCATTAAAAAATATATCAAAAATTATTTACACCAAATCAACATTGATTTTACATTAATTTGTGTCAAAATAGACACCATTTATTTATTTATGTATTTTGTTAGCTTTCGTTTCTCTACAAGTTAAACCTTCACTTTACTTTCACACATGTTTTAAATGCTAGATGATAGATGGTTGGGGAGATAAAGTCAATTAAAAGTGTGTGCGGTGACAGTTGTTGCACGTGCATGTGTGTGTGTGTACATAAAATGAATAATATACACACACAATGTTTCTAAACCAGATCATGTATTTTCTTTCCTTGATATCATTAATGAAAATAAATTAGATTCCTCTAATGAATTACAAACCTTATAAAAAAATTGTTTGATTTTCACTTAAATTTTGTCTTAATATTCTAAATACTTCCTTAACACTGGTTCATAGCTTTTGGATTTCAAATACAATAGGGGTGCTTGTTGAGCAACAAAAGATTTGATATTAGATACTATAAACACCAATTTGAAACATAAAAGAGCAGCAATATGCACAACAACCTGATACAGCATAAATACAAATGGTGATGTCCTATTATTGGGCATGATGTTCTTTTCCATTTAAAGTTGGTGTTTCTATTGTCTCATAACAGAATTGTCACAGTTAAGAAATCCAAACATGTTTATAGTTTCCTTCTCTGCATTTTCTACATGCAAACATTTTTATTATTATTTTGAAAAATCAAAAATAGCAAACTATAAACCAGAGAAATTATTTATATGATAATTGCCATTTTCTTCAAATAATTAGCTAGATCATCCATTAAGTGTCACTTGGGTAATGCTATACCATTTTTCTTACCCAAATTACCATGTGTATCCCAGTATTAGAATAAATACACTGAATCTTTGCAAGTCAAAAGAGGCAATTAAAAAGCTTGGTTACAAGAAGGGCATGAAATAGCCCAACCCATGCCAGCATGGAAAAGATGATGTAAAACAATGCTGATAATTTTCTCACTATCACTGTTGAATCAGATATTGCAATAATCTAACGATGCATTTAGAACCTTGTGTTACTGCCCTTTCATTCATTTCGAACATAATTCCTAGCCTAATTAACGAAGAGCAGAAAAATAGTAAGTGGGAAAAATCAATAGATAAATTATCAAACTTTAATTCCTCAATTATCGCAATCAGCTCTATCAAATCTTTAAGTATACGAGACACTGAACATGGTTAATAAACAAATAATTCATTGGCTTCAAACAAGCCATATTCATTTGAACTATATTCTTTTACAAAAGGTTATATGGAATCACCTTTGTGCTCTTGTGAACACTATTCAGAAACCTTATGGCATTATTTGTTCCAGAACAAAAATTACTAGTCTTGGAACAGGGACATTTTAAAAATGGTCTTTAAAAGGCTACCAAGGTTGAAGGTGTAATTTATTTTCATGTAACCACTAACCATAAATAAAATCTTCCAATACACAGAGGCTACAAATAGATTTAGCAACAGAACCATCTGACTGTTCTGCATCTATACTACTTTCTCCTCCTTTTTTTTCTTTCTAGTAATTGTTTTTAGTTTTAGTTTATTCTCTTGTATAAGAGTTATGATATATCTTCCTTAGTCTGTCATGGCTTACCAGCTTGATACAGACATTTAAACTGATTAAATAAAATAAGAAACCGACAATGAAATTGTTGTTTCTGAGAAACTTGACAATGAAATAAAACCCAAATGAATGCAAAAGAAATAAAACAGTAACAAATATATATATTGCACATACAATTTACAATCCTTTGGTGCAGATTCTATTATTTCATTGAATCTATATAGCTGCTGAGTAGGTCTGTCACAAAAATAAAATAAAAGATGTGATTATTATTACCATTGTTATTATTATTATTAAGGCAATGAGCTGGCTGAATTATTAGCACATCGGGCAAAGTGCTTAGCAGCATTTCATCTGTCCTTAAATTCCAAGTTCAAATTCTGCTGAGATTTATTCTATCTTTCATCCTTCCAGAGTTGATAAAATAAGTTACAGTTGGGCACTGGTGTAATCAACTAATACACTAACCCACTCACACACAAAAAAAAAAAAAATTCAGGCCTTGTACTTTTAGTAGAAAGGATTATTATTATTGTTGTTTTATGTCTATGAAACCATGCTGACATTAGTACATTCAATAATATCTAATGTATTAAGGCCCTCTGGAAGATCTGTCATGCTCTGACAAATTATTGCTATCAATTCACTATCGTTATTAAGTTTTTCAATTAAATTAGTGGCTTTGAAATTAATTTTTAAAATATATTTTCAATATTTCTTGCTGTAATCAATCATTTAAAACAATGTTATGATATCAATTCTTACCCCCACCCCACTGATTAAATAATGTAAATAAACATTTGCTCTTACCTTTTCAGTGAAAGAAATAGTAATTTTTTCAAACAATTAGTATATTGTAGTATTTTTCCTACACTAACCCATAAAAGAAAAATTCTAACTGTTCAACAGACTAAGACCTAAATACATTATGCCCAATAATAATCAAATTAATTCAATTACAGCTTCAGTAAAAATTTCTAATGATTGCCCGATATAAAATGTTGTAGGTTCCAAAAGACGAAAGCCTTTGTGACAGCTATAGTCGGCCAAGTGATAAAGAAAGTTGTCGGATTCCCTGTCCAATGGATTGTGTTTTATCTGAGTGGAGCTCATGGACTGAATGCCCTGACGAATGTGATAAGAAAGCTCAAGCAACTAACAGAGTTCGAAGACGGATGATTCTAGCCTTCCCAGGGGCATGTAAGTCTGATTTGTTGATTAGTTACCTGTGATTTCAATTGCTTTAACATTTTGATAAAGAAAAGGTAAAAATGTGTCATAATAATAATGGATTAAAAAATATCAACTGAATTACAATTAATGACAAAATTTTCAAAAGTATACAAATTGCTACTTTACACAAACTCATTCACATATATTTATATATAGCCTGGAGAAAAATCTACACTCAATTATTAATTATATTCTTAATAATGGCTTTCTATCACTAAAAATGCAGAAGTCTGTGGTGATATAGCCAAGATATGTTGAATTGATATTATCAGAAGTTCACTTTGCAAAATGGGTAGCTCATGGCATTCTTCAGCAAGACATTTTATTTCACATGACCCCAGTCTGCTTTGTTGACATATGTACCAGAAGTAGCTGGTTGGGATGGTGGTAACCTTTCAACAGACTGGTACTCTGCCCAGAGGAAAGTCTTGAACACCCAATCACAACTGTCTCACAAACCAAACATTGGCCTAATGAGCCAGTAGGCTCATTATAGATTTCAGCTTCTTAATCACTACTAGAAAGCATCAAATAGATGAGTTCCACTCCCAACCACTATCTGCCTTCTCTTTATTTGACTATTTTATTACTGAAGCTCCAACCAATCCAACCGGTCGCCATTTATACTTCGTTGTCTTATAAATTTGGCTAATAGACAAAAGCCATGATGAGACTAAGGAGATATGTTCTTGATTCAACTCAATAACTCCATCTTCTATCAATATAATTATATTATTCCATTAAAGATATATTAATTCCTCCATCTATTCACTTTTGTTTATAATTATTCCACTGTTTACTAAAAATAGATGCTATTGTTTCCTGGCTTGTATCTGAAATTGTCTTGGAAATATATACAGCAACTATTATTATTCTTCCTATAACTACTACTACTATCACCTTACCACCACTAATACTACTACTACATCTATTACCCACTACCATTACAATTATTACCACTGCTAATACCACCACCATGACTACTACTGCTATCGCCACCACCACCACCACCACAACTACTACTACTACAAACACCTAATACTACTGCAGATTCATACTATGTTCTTTATTGATGTCGAAATGCCCACACTGTTATTTGAACCATTTTTTTTATTAGGGGGTGTTAATATATGTTTGTTATTTTTGGTTTTTATCTGATAGTTTATTGACCACAAAATGACTTTTTTCAAATTGTGCTGTTTTTTTTAAATTTTTTATTACATTTCTCATTGTAATGTAGAGAATTTCTGACTGGAATTGGGTTATAAATATCATAAATAAAGTGTGTTTATTTTGGAATATCAGTTCAAGATCAGAGATACAAAACCACAACTTCCAGCTTTCAAATGAAATTCTTTCTCCATTAGAGTTATTTATATACAATCATTTACCACAATCAGGTTTCTTCATTGTTAACACATTCTGTGATATGTAAAACATCTACTCTCTCTCTCTCTCTCTCTCTCTCTCTCTGCATGTGTGTGTGTGTGAATGGAGGGGGGGGCGCATTTACTAAATCTATCTGATATCTTTCTTCAAATTGCATTTCCAAAAATTCATTCTACAATTGTTTGAAACTCACATAAATGGGAGTGTGGCAAAATAATTCTTTTGTTGTTTGTTTTAGTGGTGGTGGTGGCAGATAGAAGGGAGGGAGGGAACTACACAGCACTGAATACTCTTCCTGTTCATGTCACAATATTATTCATTATATGATCTGGATGATATTTTACTTCAATGCATCAAGATATTTTTCTGTTTCCCAAAGGATATTTTCTATTTGGCATTTAGATATCGGAATGTAACTTGTACAGATTTTTTTTTTTTTTAACAAATTCAAACTGATTCCTTTTATATAGAAAATGTGAAGCTGAAATACCTTAATATTTCATTGTTTTGATTAAATAAATTGTTAACTAATTGAAGAAGGGCATTGCTTCCATGTTAAACAAGAATTAATAATTATTGATAGGTTTAAGGTAGATTTTAAAGAGTTGGTGCAGCAAGCATAGGAAAGTGACTGAAAATGGGTGATAATTTTCACAAAGTTTGGTGAAAATTTGGAGAAGGAAAAGAAGAGAAACACAGATGTATGTGTGAAGAAGCTGAGTGCTGTTTCCATGAACAAGAAACAGGTTTTAATGGCTATAGAGGAATGGATAGTATATTATCTACATAGAAGATTGTATCGGATTCATTAATGCAGAGATGATAGAATTACGATGGTAATTTTAACAAAGTGATATAATAAGGTCGTAGTTTCATTTGTAATTTAGAGGAAGAGACATAATTACTGTAGTACGTGGTTGAGAAGCGTGTTTGAAATGATTTTAAAAAATCTATTAACGTAGATTACAAAGGAGACAATATAGGGATCAAAAAGCCAGGAACTGTTGATATTAAGCATCCAAGGGAAACTAGGTTTAAAGGATAGATGTGTTATCAACATAGGAAGGAAATAAAGTTATAGATTACAAGTAATGTGGTAGGATCTGGAAAATAAAGGTTTGGATCTGAGATCTAAAATTCAGATTCAACTATGCTCAAAATAATTGATCCAGAGTTTATTTGAATTCTTAGAATGTAGATAAATGGTGTCCTTTCAGATTTTCTTGGATCATGTCGTTGTTATAGAGACTTGTAGCCAAAAGTATTTTCTCTGCTGTAAACATAAAGTCAGTTGCAAATACAAATGTTGTTCTGAGCATATAGGATTCGTTGAAATAGTTTAGTTTAACATCTGTAATGTGATATACAGAAGAAGAATGGAACTAAGTACATGGAGTATGAATGACAGAAACAGAAAAGCAATGAATCAGATATGTGGCCCAGCATTTAGTTCTAACTCTCTGTATTCTGCTCAGAACTGACCTTACTTTGTGTCATTCCTGTCAATTATTGAAAAATAGTTGTTCAAATTTAATTTCAATTCTCTAAACTTCAATGGATTCATACCAGTACAAATCAATATTGCAAGAGTTTATAGAGTTCAAATATATGCCAGAAGTTAGCAATAATTTCTAACAATGACATTTAGTGTCAAACAGACTGATAGTGTTTAGATGAGTTATGATAAACTCCCAGGTTAATCCTGATTGATCTGACTTAAAATGTGGAGGTATTCAGTCAAGTGAATGGGTCAACCCACAGACCCTT
>JAOPJW010003619.1:42691609-42703014 GCA_027122535.1 Octopus maya | reverse complement strand
ACCTATAGCCTCAGGCAGACCAAAGCTTAGTGAGCTGATATGGTAGATGGAAACCAAAAGAAGCCCGCTGTATATATTTGTGTGTCTGTGTTTGTCCCCCCACCATCGCTTGACAATCGATGCTGGTGTGTTTATATCCCTGTAACCTAGCCATTTGGTAGAAGAGACTGATAGAATAAGTATTAGGCTTACAAAGAATAAGTCCTGGGGTCGATTTGTTCGACTAGAGGCAGTAAGTACTCCAGCATGGCCACAGTCAATTGACTGAAACATGTAAAAGAATGAAAGAATAAAAGAAAGATTGTCCTTTAAACATATAGTATGTCTCAACAAAATGCTTTTGTACATTTTGGTTTGTTGTGCTTTTATTCAAAGGTTTAGATATATCGAAAGTAGAAACAGAATTATGTTTGTGAATCACATTGTATGGTTTTAAGTATTAATATTCATTCAGTTAAGTTTTGTGCCATTTAAACTTCTGTTTAACCTGTCAACATTCCTAGTTCTTCGGTTGTGGAATTTTTTTTCCTTATTTCTTCCTTTAGTTCTTTTTTTGCCTTCTCGCTATCCAGTAGTACACCAGCATAAGGTTTTATTTTCATAGTTGACATTTTCAGAGAATATCCAAAATCCTTCTTCCAGTTGTACCAAATAATGCCCCGGATTAACCCATTTGGTATTGCATCAATTTTACCACCTACAGTATATAATCCGTTCAAGGAGCTAAACCCGCATGCTCGGAACCACCAACCTGATCGGTCTTTTAAAGCGCAGTGCTCTGTCCATTCATCATTGTCCTTGTCTATTGTACTAAACAGCATACCGTTGTGGTATTTATTCAAGGCATCACCAGCTGTGCCGTTATAACCACTAACGTGTAATTTGTAGCCATCTTTCTCATTGTCTATATAAAATGATGTATATTGAGCGTAAGCAGTATCATTCTCCCAGTCACTAAGTTCTATTCGCAATGTATAATTACCGCTCTTAGTCATTTTATGAATATTTTCATTACCGAAATAATATTCACCGTTAACATTACCAAAACCAAATACATAATCATTCCATTTCCGTGTGAAGTTTTCTGAACCATCCCTCCTTCTTTGAATGACAGTCCATCCACTGTTTTCTTCTTCCAGCTCGCACCAAACATTCTGAACTGAACCCTTTGGTATTTTAATTGGGTAAACTCCAGATATTCGGATACCATTTCGATACAGTTCATAACAATCTAGGAAGAAAGAAAAAAGACATATAAATCATTTGAGCATGATCGTTACCAACGTCGCCCTCCTGGCACTTGTGCCAGTAGCACGTGAAAAGACATTCAAGTGAGTTCATTGTCAGTGCTGCTGGACTGGCTCTTGTGCAGGTGGCACATAAAATACACCATTTCGAGCATGGCCATTGCCAGTACCTCCTGACTGGCCTTCGTCCTGGTGGCACGTAAAAGCACCCACTACACTCTCAGAGTGGTTGGCATTAGGAAGGTCATCCAGCTGTAGAAACTCTGCCAGATCAGATTGGAGCCTGGTGCAGCCATCTGGTTCACCAGTCTTCAGTCAAATTGTTCAACCCACACTGGCATGGAAAGCAGACATTAAACAATGATGATGAAGATTGAGTTGGAATAATTTAAAATAAAAGTACATTAAAGTATTTATAACTATTTGTTTATCTTATTCCTAGGTGTGTTAGAAATTTAAAGCCTAATGAAGTGCAGACTTGCCAGTTACCATGCCCACGAGACTGTGAAGTAACTGATTATTCTCACTGGTCACCTTGCAGTGCTACTTGTCAAGAAGGTAAGTAAATATTGTTTTATTTATAAGATGTGGAACATAGAACTAGAAATGGTTTTCCCAGAAGTGTTTCATTCTGTTTAGTAATGGTTTCCAGTTTTACATTTAAAGAAAATATAAAAATTTTTCTCTTTCACTTTTTTTTTCTTTTGCATTGGACTTTAATTAAAATATTTCTACTTACTCTGCATGACACCTGATCACTTATATTATATAAATAACATTATAACTGGGATTTTTTTTTTTACTGAAAAAATTAACCTGAATTGATTATTAAACTTTAAAGAATTCTCTAGTTCATAAACCTAATATGATTGTATAATGAATTTATCTATATTTCAATGCGCAACAAGATGAAACCCTACACATTTAGAAGGATTTCAGTCAGGATGTTGATTTCAGGTTAGCAATGATTGCAACAGTAGCTCAAAGATAAGTTTTTAACCACACAATATTATGTGTTAGTTATCTTTCTAAAGATATCATATCTCTGCTACTCTCTAAAGGTTACATTATGTTTTTAAGTTTCAAGTAAATCCTGTAAAAAATCTCCGATCTTTTTAGAAGCCATTTTATGTGGTTTATAATAAAAGGACAAATCTTTTTTCAGGAAATGACTTTTTTGTTTCTTCTTTAAAAAAAAAATTAATTATATTTCTCAGTTTAGAATGTTTGTGTGTGCATGTGTGTGTGTGAGAGAGAGAGAGAGAGAGAGAGAAAGTGTGTGTGTGTGAGAGAGAGAGAGAGTGTGTGTATGTGTATTGTATAATGTTCCTCATTTAAATGTTTAAAATCTTACAGGCAATTTTCATCGGTTAAAGACAGTTGGTGTCCAATATACAATGACTTAGAGAAGAATATTTCAAATGTTTCAGCTGAAGTCATTAATGTTTGAAAAAATAGGTGAAATAATTTGCACATGATAACATAACATCATTACCATTTCTTCATTCTTCAACTTCATAGCACAAGTAACAGCCTGTATATGCACCTTGATTATACCAACTCGTTGTCAATCACTGAATCTAATATGATATAACGGTGCTAAAAACTTTAGCAGCCTCCATGATAATCCCACTGATCAGATTTTTGCTTCATATTCTAGACTACTTTCATTAATTATTATTTTGAAGTAGAATAAAAGTGAAAAACCAATAACCACATCACAACTGATGTTAAAGAAATGTATAAGGATAAACAGAATGATTAACAACAGCCATCATATTTAGTTTCATAAAAAGTGTCATTTGGGAGCTAATTTGCAATCATTGAATAATTTTCTGTTGACTGAAAAACTTTAAGCATCAGGATTAAATATAAAAAAAATAATCAGTGGGTTTGTTTTTTTTTAAATATTGCAAAGATTTAGCAGCACATTATCTAAATTATATTTCAATTCCTTATTTATCTGCAAAATACTAAAAAAAAACTAATTGAATAATTTGTTTTTTAGGCAATCAATTTCTAATATACATGCCTATGTTCAGGTCTCTGGAAAAATAGATCTAAAAATGACACACCTCTTCATATTTTAAATATATTTCTAAACATTGATACACACACATGGACATATACAAAATACAGAAATATAAAAGACAATCAGAACATCAAATAGGATGAACAATCCTAACATGGAAATTCTTGCAATAAGAGAAAGAAATTCCACACTTTTGAATTACCATTATGGCTAACTTTCATACAAAGAATTACTATGTACATTTAGAAAATTGATTCCTTTAAAATCATTCTGAATAGCCAATTTGCTTGGTAACTTTTTACTAACCGAGTAATGTACAAGAGTGGCTGCTGTTCTCCATAATAAGTGATGGCTTGCTAATTGGCAAAGCTGATAAATTTCTCTCACTAAACACTGAATATGAAAAATCTTTTGTGTTCCTAACTGCATGTTCTTGAGCATTAAAAGCCATGATTGCTTATTACTTGTTGTGAATGTCACAAAAGAAGTGTGAGAATAGGGAAACGTTTTATCATTGTGTCTGAATAAGGATTTACTATCAAATTAAGTGAAAACTTGACAATCCATGACCACCATAGGAATAAGACACTGTAATTGACACAACGAGTAGGCTTCAGGTGTTCAAGCATGTCTATAGTGTTGTTGTTGTTATTATTGGTGGTGTTGTTGTTGAAAGCAGTGAGCTGGCAGAATGGTTAGCATGCCAAGCAAATGCTAAGTAGCATTTCATCCATCTTTATTTTTTGAGTTCAAATCCCATCAAGGTCGACTTTACAAAGCATATCAGTTCAGTAAATGAAAAGAGAAGGAAGGAAATAGGGTCACAAAGATGACTGATGGAAGAATGGGAGTTAGAAGGATGAAGTTTGGAGGAAGGCTTGACAGAAACTCAATTCTACTGAGATGGATGGATCTTCTCAAGCGCATACTATCACCTTTCACTTCAGCCTCCTGTCATCTCCTTCAATCTTCACCATTTCATCCCACATCTTCCTGAGCCTTTCTCTACCACAAAAACTGTCCATGTTTAGTGATTGACTGTCCTCATCTATATACAATACATTACCAAACCAACACAATCTTTTCTCCTGCATACAACATCCGATGCCCCTCATGCCCACTTTTTCTCTCAGCATATTTGTACTTTGTCATATATGCACACTGACATTGCACATCCATTGGTGAATACTAGTTTCATTTCTTTCTATTTTTCACATGTCTTCTGCATTCACAGCCTGAGTTTCACAACCATGCAGCATTCCTGTTCATGCATAAGCATCATACAATCACATTCTTTCACTGTGAGGAAGACTTTTGTTACCAGCAGAGGTGAAAGTTCCCTGAACTTTCACCATCCGGTTCTTAGCAATTATACTTTCAGAGCATCTTTCTCCAATGCTAACTAGGGAGCCCTCCTGAACATTGCATAGCATTTATTTCCTATGTGCCATTTCTATTGCTCTTTCACATCTGCCACAAACAAATTCTACTTTCTCTGTTAATCTTCCTTTGATTCCACTGCTCTACCAATGTGTTTATAGTTTGCACTGAGTACACTGTATGGAATTTTCACCTACACTTTTTCTACATATAGAATGAGGCCATTCACCCAAAGGATATCTGTTTTCCTGCCAACTAGAACTTTGGTCCTTGTGAAGTTAATTGCAAGACTCTTTAATTCCCATTTTTCTTCCACACCTGGAATTTCATTCTTAGTTCTACTATAGTTTTAGCTTTAAGAAATAATGTCATTAGCATAGAGGATTTCCCATAAGCAACCAATCTTAAATACCTCTGTATCAATAAATTCCACTATCATAGAATTGCTAAGGTAGACTTAACCAGAATTATTCTCTGAAATTAATAATAGATGATTGATTAAAGCAATCAATGCTTGAGTTATGTTAATTTATAAATAAGTTTTGCATTTGAGAGAGAGAGAGGGGTTTTAGTATGAAGGTTTGGATGTTGATTGATCTTATGACTACATTCCCTCTTTGGTAACCATATTGATTTATAATAATGGTATTTATTTAGTATCAACTTTAGTGGGATAGTAAACTATGTCTATTCTAACAGGACAACTAACTGTAACTTAACACACCTAATGTAACTTCACATAAAGCCATTACCCTATTTCTGTATTTATATAGACATGTAATAAATTGCATATATACAATTTATATCTATATTTGTACAGACACACGAGTGTGTGAAAGAAAGAGAGAGAGTGTGTTTATGTGTCTGTAACATATGAAAAATAGCTGATTGCACCATGATATACTGCCATACAATGCAGCAGGTTTTCTAAATAGTTTTACATTTTGGAAGAGAAATACTGTTTAATGGCAAATCTTGACGCTCACCAATTTTGACAACTAGCATCTTAAGGACTATTTTGATATTCTTTTTTTGGTTTGCTTTTAGTAACCAGTCTCAAAAACTGGTACATTTTTTTTTTTTTTTGTTTTTTATTCTGCAAGTCTTTGATATCTAAAGTAGAACATTATTTATTTTTTACTGACACATTATTCTACCTAAGAAAACTTGAAGCCATTCGTTTACTTTTAAATAGCATACTTATCTGATATTTTTCTGTTTGGTTTCTTTTCGCTGTTTCATATCATAGTGCCAAGTAAATATATAAATACGCTTGGATATTATTTTATGTAAAGGCAAAATGTAAGCGGAAGAGTTTTGCTTCAGATTGAAATCAAAGCAAAAAAAAAAATGTAAATAAAACTTCCTGTTTAGAAATCGTCATTTTTGCATTTGTTTTTACAAATTCAAAATATATTTATTGCTTTCCTAGAATTATTTCGCACAAAGATTACATCTTGTTTGAATTTGTAATCTATTTCACATCCATGTGGTGCAAAGTCACTTTAAGTCACTTTCGTTTATGCTTATTTGCAGGAGCCATGAACGACGCCTATTTTATGAGAGATTTCTGTCTCATAAAATACTTTATATTGTTTTCTTTTCCATTTTTAGTGCAGTTTTTGATTGATTATTTTCCTTCATCGTTCACAAGCTAGTTATACCTCACTTTAGCATGGGATTATTCTTAAATCTAAAGTTTTACACTCACATATTACATTTCTTATGACAACCTACCATTATAGTTAAAGGGATTTTTCTTCTCTTAATACATTTTTGATGTACATAGACACAGGCACAAGCACACACACACACATGATGAGAAGGCTATTTTTCTCTTTCTTTCCTTAATATAATTACAACAGACATATATTTTGTTCAATTTATTTCTATTTCAAGTGGAAGTGAATGCTGTTTGTAAATTGTTTTATTTGAAAGATATTAATATTCTTATGAAATTTTAAAGGTTTCATGTCTCAGTTTCCATTTATTTAACTATTTGTTCTTCAGCAAGACAAGCAACTCCAACTCAGTCTCGGAAGAAATATATCCTACAACCAGCGGATGAAGGAGGAAAACCATGTCCAATGAAGCTGGTGGATACGAAACATTGCACTGATTTACCATGGTGTGATGAGTATCTTTGGGAGGTCACTCCGTGGAGTGCCTGTGTGTTGCCGCCACGAGTGCCTTATTGTGGACAAGGATTACGAGGAAGAAGTAAGTTTGTTAACTAACTTTGTCATTTCTGTTTAGTTCCACGTTATGGAAGTACCAGTTATACACTGGAATCAGTTGGGATCTATTCAATTACTCACACCTTGCAACTACAAGAACATATTAATGTAGAAACTTTTATCCTTCATTACCTTTGTATGATGATAGGCTTTTCTTTTCCAGATCCGAATCAAACTAGATAACATTGTTACACTGGATTGCAGCTCTGCTTGAGCAAAACCTTGGAAAGTTTAGTCAATCAAATCAACCCTAATTTTTTATTTGCTTTCATCTTTAAAGCCTGGTATTTATTCTATCAGCCTCTGTTATGTTGAACCATTAAGTTTGAGACATGTAAGGGAATGAGCACTGGCCATCAAGTAACATCAAGTAAATAAAAAATACACACACACACTGATGCACAGATGTGTGTATTTACAGACACATACATATATATATAAACACATATACATATATACAGACATGTACATGTATGTATATAGACACATATACATACATATATACATATATAGATATATATACATAAATATATACAGACACATATACATACATATATACAGACATGATGGAAACTGGAAGAAATCTATCATGCATACATGCATCTGTGCATGTGTGTGTTAGTGATTTTGTTTTTTTTTTCAGCAGGACAACTGCATTACTTTGTTAATAAGAACTATAGTTTCAAATCACGCCACATGTTCTTTCTCTGATATGAAAATTATCTGATATAGTACAGTGTATTAAGATTTGTGAAAGCATTGCAAACAAAATTGTACCACAGCAGAGACTAGATCATGTCTTCGATTTCATTCCATAATCAAAACTGTTTACTTCTTGCCTTAAAAGTAAAATCGTAAATAACAACCCTTAAAGTAAAATGGTTATAACAAAAGAAATAGCTTTCAAATGGATTCACTTTTAATTCTTTAGCTTCAGTACTCCTCATGTGGATTTTACAATATATCAGAAATCAAAGACTCCAAAAGAGAAGAGGAAAAACTACTTCAAAAGATATTACCTATTTCATGATTCTCTATAAACTTCCAATATTTAGTTATCAAAATAACCATGGAAATTCCATGGTACCGCTAATAAATATTATTGGGCAAAATTTGCTTTGTATTTCTTATGTGTGTGATTTAAATAATTTTTAATGTTATATTCTCTATCAACAAAATTTATATATGATATCAGCCATTTGATACATCTAGTCCTTGATATATCTTTAATAACTCATAATATTATAATGGAATATTATGTTTCATCCAGAAAATGTTGCATCTTTAAATCCCTGGCACTGTCATCAATTACTGATTATTTCGTTTGTGATGTTAATTTTTTTCTTCCTGCAGGCTTCTAAACTGCTTTGTTATGTTATTATTAGAAAAACCAATGAAATTGTGCCAGTTCACTTTCCATAGTAATGTAGCTCTCGTCTTTTGTTAGTTTTAGAATGCCAGTTACATCTAGTTCCAAACAGTTTTTCATTTTTCCAAGGATCCCCTTGTTATAGCATAATAAAACCACTATGAATGCTGGCAATACCTGAGTGTATATATAAAGTATGATGCTGTAGCTAGTCTTTATGGGGATTTTACTCAATAGTTTATGATCTATAGGAATCAGTGACAAAGATATGGTGTCATTGTGGCTTCGTTCATATTTTGAACGTATTTCTAGAGAATTTGAAAGATCAGTCACTTAACTGACAGTTTGAATATATCATCATCATAATTTATGTTCACTTTTGCATACTTGCAGGGATCAGATAGGATTTGTTGTGGTTAGAAAACAAGAAATGAAGAACATTTCTTGTTTGACAGCAATGCTCAATCATAGCAATGGTGTCAAGACAAGGTTACACACATACACACACACATGAAAAGAGCTTCCTAGAGTTTCTATCTACCAGATCCATTCACAAGGATTTGGTCAGCCATGGCATACAATACAAGGTACTTGCTTAAGGTGCTGCCACACAGTGAAACTGAACCTATGAGCACATGGTTGGGAAGCAAGCTTCTTAATCACAAAGCCAGGCCTGGGCATACATTTATGCACACACATACACACACACACACACACACACACAAGCACATATATTGACAAACAAGCAGCAGCAGCAATATACAAGTGCTTGGTGAACTGTTTTTGGTAACAAGTCAAAGATATCCACCACTACTCTGTGGTACTATAGGGTGTATAGTACCACTCTGGTACTATACACCCTAAAAACAATGCATCCCTACAGAATATAATGGCTGAACACTAAGTGCCAATGGGTAAGCAATACTCCATAGTCTTTTCTGTCTCTCTCTCCAATTATTCATAGACACACACACACATTCTGGTCATAAAATTATTTAGGATTTCTATAGGGATAAACCACATTGATATACTGGCCTTGAAAAATGCTATAATATTGACAGTCTTAAACAGTGACTTACAAGTGTCTATAGATGCCTTTTTTATTAGACAAACAGTAAATAAAAGTACATTACAGGAACATGATTGGAAATTGGAACTTTGTTTTATGGTCTGGTTTTCAGCCAAAATCATTGTGCACTTCCATATTTAGTTCTCGTGATATCCGTATTGGTTTCAATGGGTGATCAGTTGGTCGTATTATGCGTGTGTTTTATTTCCAGCCAAGTCAAATATTTGGCCTCCCACCAAGCCATCATAAAACAAGCTTTAAGATTCTTCAGTATTTCAATCAATACATTCAGTTGTTAAGAAAAGTCTGCAGTACTCTATATGGTGAGAAGACATTCAACCAAAACAGAAAAGTACGCTTTAAACAATAAAGTGGGGGGGAGGTGTGTAAGCTGTATAGATTATTATTTTGGTTTCTTTTTTTTTTCTTTAAATAAAATTATAGAGGTTTTACTTGCAGAATTAATGGACAGACATTAAGATGTCATATTGCTATAATTTAAATAACAATTTCTGTGTCAGCTCAGTCATTTGAAAAGAAACATAAATTTTGCTTGTGTCATATTTTCTAGTTAATACTTTAATATCTTTTCTTATAAACATCATACTAAACTCTTTGTGAAAGTATGGGGCCCTGTGGTTAAGTTGTTGAGCTCATGACCTTAAGGTCACGAGTTCCATTCCTAGACAGAAGCATTGTGTCCTTGGGTAAAGAACATTTCATGTTGCTTCAGTCTACACACATGAAAAAAGGGTCAGTTGAGTGCTAGTGCAACCCTCTCTTCCTCCAGAGTATTCTGACAGGTTACGTGAGGGAGCACCTTGAGATTATTGGGTGTCTATGTCTGTCCCCAACTATCCAGGCACCAAACAGAATTAGTGGAAGCATGGTGCCAGCTCTCAGGTCATACATATACTCAAATGATGGCTAGGCTTTCTTCTGTTTGCTTAACTAAATTCATTATTTGTTTTCCTTTATTCTTTCTGCAGTGATTCTATAGAACTATTAGCATAGTTGATAAATGCATAGTTTTAGAAATTAGAAGGTTTCAATATAAACTTTAGGCTTTATTAGATCAGGAGTAAAAAAAGAAAAAAAAAGACATTTGCCCAAGGGGCTGACCTGAGGCTAGAATACAAGGCAGTCAACATACTGATCTGAGGTTATGATGGAAAATACCCGAGACAACAATAGAAAACATTTACTCAAAGTGATCTCAAGTTACAGTAGAACATATTCCCCATAAGGTGCTCATTTGTGGCTACAATAGAAGAAACTTACCCAAGTTTCTATGAAGTGAAATTGAAACTTGAACTACACAGTTGCAAAGCAACCTTCATAACCACTCCTGCCATCACAGAACTAAAGATACGGTGTTATATAGTCAGAACGTATTTCCATATGGACCGTATTGGAAGATATTGCTTTAGTTTGCAAACTGCTTTGAGTTGAATGAAAGAATTCAGTTTTATTTTATAAATATCAGCGATATTCCTGTGTCCTGAGAGTAAGATTTAAACGATGTTGACATACATTCGAAAGTATAAAGAATAATTTCAGTCCCTGAATACTTTGTTGTAATTAAACTCATTGAATGCTGCATATTGCTTGACCAACATTTCATTCTGATTGATGGAACCAAAGATCAAAGAATTCTCTTATATTCAGTGAATTATAAAATACACTATAAAAGAGTCTTTGATCAAAGAATATTCCAAATCGTCGCTAATGGATGTCAGCAGTAAGTGATACAGTGAGTCTCAAATTAAGCCCTTATCATTCTTTTATTTGTCGTTCCTTTTGACACTCAGCTGTTGCTAAGGTTCTCCTAAAATATTATTCCTCTCATTATTTCTGAACAACTGTTATTTCCCTTCAGAAAGGCTGTCATTCAAAACATTGAAAGATATAAAACTGCACTTTGATATACATTCCGGTGCTTATAACTCAGGCAGCTAATCTCTAATTGTTTTCACATTCATTTTATGACACTGTGAGGTTTGCTTCAATGGCAGACATCTTAATACATCTCTGTTTTTGACCCAACCAAAGCCCATGGTTAGTTTATCAG
>JAOPJW010003619.1:40842084-40853636 GCA_027122535.1 Octopus maya | reverse complement strand
CACATTTACATGCTATGAAATACAAAAATGGTCACATGACCATATATACACACACACACACACACACACACACACGTATATGTACATTATATATATATACATACATACACATATATGTATACACACACACATTCCAATATATATTTTATTGAATTTGTATTGATTTTACATAGACCCATACCTGATCTGTATAAAGTAGATATGGAATAAATAACAGGAAGAGGAGAAGTGTGAGTAGCGTTTTAGAATTAAATAAGGTTTCTCTGATTTCGAAATCAAACATTTTTACAACAACAATAACAAAAATTCTTGGTTTCTCAAATTCATACCAACGACAAGAATTGAACTTGTCAACTGGAGACAGCTAACAGATTATCAACTTACTGATAACGCTTTCGTAGTATATGGATTGCATCTAGGTAACCCATTTCGGAGAAGGGATTTAAATCAACCCCCAGTATTTGACTGGTACCTTATCTTGGAAGTCTGTCAGTTCCAGTTGATTAGATTAATGGATCAGCTTGCTCATGAAATTAACATGCAAGTGGCTGAGTACACCACAGACGTGTGTATACCCTTAATGTAATTCTTGGGAGATTCAGTATGACATAGAATGTGGTAAAACCGGCCCCTTTGAATTACAGGTACAAATTCTCTTTTGCTTGGTGGAATTTGAACTCATAGCAGCAGACAAAATACTGCTAAGGATTCTGTTAGCTCACCATAATAATAATAATACCACCAACAAATTCAGATTTTTTTTTCTTTGTATTAGAATTGAGACAGTGTGATGTTTGTATTGTTTTCAAGGACAAAAAGTGTATACAGAAATAGTTGTAAGACTTAATGATAATATAACGACCATCACCAACAATAACAAGTGTGTGTGTATGAGAGGGAAGACATATAAAATGGAAAGTAGTTCCAAAATACAGAAGACTACAGAAAAAAAAAAAAAGTCACTGCTTTAGTTTTTATAAGTTATTCAGAAAAGGGGCAGCACCCATGGATATTTCTCAAACCTCCATATTAGGTCTCCTTTAAGTTTTGGTCACATGTACTGGCATTCAGGAAGTAACTTGGGACATAAGACTCTGTCTCTCTTTCTATAGATATATATGTATGTATGTAGCCATCTTGTTTTTCATATATTCACTTGTGCCTCTAGTACTTCTCTAGAATATGGTTCTTCTTTCAATGTAGATGTCACACATTGTAGGTCAATCACATCATACATCACCTAAATGGGACCTTGGCCCTAACCACTAGCGTATTTTCTAAGAGGTGGCCACATCAACCAGGATTGATGTCTTTGATCAGCAGTTTTTAGAAACGAAGAGATGGAGAAGCTATAATTAATGTCTCCGAGTTATAATGAAACACTTTCTGAGCCTCTAGGAAGCTTCTGGAATTTAATCTTTAGCTCTAGTTTTATAGTGTGAAGTGGGTGAGAAATGTACCTGGATTAGACACCACTCTATCACAAGTAATCCACTACCAATCTGATGTTTAGCTCGTGTTTCATGGGGTGAAGTGAGAAATTCACCTGGATAGGACATCAATCTATCCCAAGTAACATTCCTACACAAGCCACTATGTTCATGCCCTGTTGAACATCACTGCCTGGCTATTCATCCTTTCATAGACTCCATTCTGATGCAGACCAGGTGTCTGATTTGAGGATATTTTCTTCCCTCCAGCCTACCAATTTTAGAAACATTGTAAAGGCCTTTGAGATCTAGTCCTTCCCTTCAGGCAGAGGCCCGGCCTACATAGGTGAAGTGTGAGCATACCATCTAATAACGATCAACTGTGGTATGTCGGAGTATAGTGTGTGATGAAGGAACAACCATATGCAACTGGATTCACTCTCAACACTTATTGCACACAACTAGCTCTACCAGTTAAGAGGAAGTAATGTGAGAGACACTCATGCTATGGTCAGCTCTAAAAAGTTTACATTGCAACAATTTGCTCATCATTTACCATATATATTAACATAATTAATAACTCCCTTTGTATATCATTTACACAGGCATCAACATAATTAATTCCTCTGTATACCATTTGCCTAGACAATATTTACACATAAATTAGCATAATTAATTTCACTTGTGTACCATTTACATTTTAACATGGCTTAACATAATTCCATTTTTATATCATTTTCATGATACCATATACATTAACAGAATACCATTTGCATATCATTTACATATTATGGTATTAACATAATTCTATTTGCATATCATTTATACATTATCATAATTAATTTGACTTGAATATCATCTTACCTATTACAATGCTAATAACATGCAAGTTAGAGTAACAGTCCTTTGTTTTGCCACTAATTATTTTGTTAATTAAAGTGGTATTATTGTTGTTTCATCAGTCATTAACAGAACAGTAATAATCCATTATTTTACCATTGTCAAAGATTGGTAATGTTGCCATTACTACCATTTTCTTTTATAAATATTTCACTGACAGACTTTTGAAGTATGGAATCATTTCTCGTTTATTGTTCGAACCCTTTAAATGGATTTATTTGTCTTTAGTGAGGACTTGGTAAGGAAATGTCACAGACCAAACACCCTGAAATTGCTATACTCTCGCTTAGCCATGACCACACTATAAATTCTGTAACGATGTGGGGGGGGGTCTTTGAGGGAGCAGAACAGTTTTCTACTTTCACACGTGAAGCTATCAGACATAGCTTCTAGCCAGAAGAACTCAATTGATAGGCAAGTAATATGGTACATTAGCTGACGAAATGAACTGGCTGCATTGTGTTGTGTAACTGACCCTTTTTAGGCTTGTGTAATTAAGGTCAGCTTTCTGAAACACGTGTATATTATACAAAGCATAAATACTAGTTATGTTTTCTGCATTCCATTTTTCTATACGGAATGCACACTCTGCACAGAAGCTGATCTGGAGTCATAGAGGTTGTGTGGAAACTTTTTGGTAAAGTGTCGAGTCTTCTGAAGCACATGCTGGATTATACATACATGTGCATGTGTGTTTTCAATGCAAGGAGTATTTTTTGGTTAATTCAACTTTTTTTAGGATCAAGATGCCATGCTTCTGGTTTGGCTGGAATGATAATTTACATTTCAGCCATGCTTCTGGTTTGGCTGGAATGATAATTTACATTTCAGTTTGTAATAATTGTTGTTTAGTTCTAAGCCATCCTTGATTCAACAGACTACAATCATTCTGTCCTCCGTTAATCCCTTAGCATTCAGGTTTCTTTGTCAAATGTAATGTTTATTTATTCACATTGTTTTAGATTAATTGTGTATTAATCTTTGTAGCTTTGAGATTTCAATGATATGATTGAATATTTCTAGAATGAAATTTAAAAGTAGGTGTGTGAGGCCAGATCTGACCAGTTTGAACATAAAATGGGTAGAATGTTTGGGTTGGATATGGTCAGTTTAAATGTTTAAGGATTAAGCTGCTTATCTTCAATGTCTCTTTCTTGTTAAGCCCTTTTGATACAAAGTCACACAAGAACCCTTAGTTCTGTGATACAAATTTTGTGGATCGGAATTAAAATTTTCCAAACATCAGCTTTGTAATGGCAGTTATTTTCACCAAATTCTTCATTATTTCCAAGATTAATTGAAACAAAGGAATTATATATCGGCAGAAATGTGGTAAACAAAAGGAATAATCCCAGATTAGCCTTCGTCCAACAGAGGTATGATCAGTAACCATTCCAGTTTCTGTTTTGATAAAATGTATTGACAATCCTATAATCTAATGTGAGCCATCTTTTGAGAGTGATTTGGCTGCTATGTTGTAGTTGCTCTTGTGTGAGTTGTCAGAGAAAATTCTGTATTCTTGGAGAGCAGTCTGTTCATAAACTTTTGAAAGTACCATTAGTGGCTGAGCCATTGACTGATTCTTCCTGACAAACCTCTGATATTTCTCTTGGAACTGTGGCTAATGTAGCAGTGTTCCATCTCTGATAATGAGTTTTGTTACCATTTTCATGAGTTTTCTGTCTTTTACAAAGTCTGAGAACAGACGGTGCCTATGGCTGCTCCAGATTCTAATAACATAGAAGAAATAAGATGCTTTTAACAGTTGCCAGTGTTTAACCCTCGGTCAGTCAGGCTGTGACCAAACTGTTGTTTTCTACATCCAACATTATTATTTCCCCTTTGTTTCTTAAAGGTAGCAGTGTGTATTATGAGGGATATTTGGCTGCTATTATCACTTGGTTGTGTAACTGTAGAGGCCACCTTCATAGCGTTTTAATGATTTCTGTTAGTGACATCACACAAGTTTTTTTTTTGGAGGAGGGGGATCAGGGGATTAATTAATGTGGGTGAGATTGGACAGGTGTGTTTGTGTATATACATATATATATATCTATCTCTTTGGTCACTGTCATTATATATATATATATATATAATTTTTTAGTATTTATAAATAGTTACCAGAGTAGCAAAAATTCACACAAGTACCAAGGATGTAATGGCCTACTTATAAAGGTGGAAATTCTAGGTTCTGGTGAAATGTTTTTGTATAACATAGATAAATGGAGTCAGACACAGGTATTATTCAAATCTTTGAATAACACCTGCATTTAACTCCTTTTACACACACACATATATATATACAAAATGTAAAATAATAGGTATTTATGCTTTATACAACATACACATGTTTTACATGTACTTAAATATCCAATTATATAAGATATACAGCTGACTCTTTGATTGGTCTAGTCTAGAATTATGAAGACTGTCAAGCCATACCAGAGATACAAGCGGGGTGTGGAACTGATCTACTGGGCCCCATAAATTTTGGTAATCTGTCGTACTTTCTGGCACACTCTTTAGAAAATATATACATGTGATCATTTAATGTCTGTTTTTGATGTTGGCATCGGTTAAATGATTTGACAGGATTCAACTAAGCGCATAACTTCGTCAGGCCCGAATGTCAGCTTTGGCATGGTTTCTTTGGTTGGATGCCCTTCCTAATGCCAATCGTTTTATGTTATGTACAAAGTGTTCTTTCTCATGATATAATCTTTGAAAAATGCATTGCTGATTCTTCAGGAGGCCAAGGCAAGGAATGGTTTCAATGGTCAGTTTCTCTTAAAGCTTGTATTTTTCTGATCGTACCATTTCTTCCTGGTTCATAGATTTCTTTGACAGACTGTACACGTGATGTTTGTAGATATTGGTTTCAAATTTTGGCACAAGGAGTAAATCAATTACATTGACCCCAGTGTTTAGCTGGTACTTACTTTACAGACCTTGACGGCATTTGAATTCGGAATAACTGCCATTACACATTGTCTTGAATGGAAACAATTCTGCCAGCTTGCTTTCTTATGATGTTTGTAGATATTATAATCATTTTATGTCCACTTTTCCATGCCTGCATGGGTCAGATGGAGGATATGTAGATAATGTCCATACTTACCAATTTAGTTATTATGCATCTCAATATGGCATTGACTGGTGGAAGCAATAATATTGTGGTCACCTATGATGGTGAATAGATTTGGTTATTTTCATTTTTGGCACAATTATGTCATTTTTTAAAACGTTTTCTGATTTATCAAGAAATTTTTTCAAATGAATAAATACTGTTTTTGTTGCAACACAAGGACAAATATTATATAGGAAGACATGTTTAGTTAACACTGGTATTTGATATGTTCAATCTAGAGATGAATTTCAAAATGTTCAGGTATTAAAAGTTATAGTTGAAAATACCATGTTCTACCAGGTACACAAATGCATACATATTTATAGTGTTGAGGTTTAAATATGTAAAATGCTTTGTACATTTACATGATTAAGCGTATAGCATGTGTATGTATGTAGATAACTGTGTTTAAATCCGCACAAGTGGTACATGGAAATATAATATATGCATGTGGAAATTCTTGATTCTCAAAAACCTATGCAAAGCCATTCTATGGACTTAACCCGAGTTACCTATCAGATATATATATATGTTTATTTATTTATTTATTGTGGGTTAAAAAGGCTACCAATGGTTTCATGTAGTGAGAAATTTCTCAGTTATCAAACCTAGCACATGAGAACTTCAGTACTCATCTCCATCTTCGAGATATATATACACAAACTTGACTATATCATATATAATCTACGTGATATGTACAAATATTTAAAATAGCAAGTCTGAATAGATGGACACTGAAACGGTTAACATCATTTGAACTCATAACCTGTAGATTCATAGTTTTGGATACTTTTAACACTGAACCTTTTCATTAGACTTCCATTTATTGCATATTTCACTTTTTAGATCTGGTGAGGTGGCTATTGATTGGAGGTGTGGCCCGTGGTAATTGGACATGTATAGTCTTGATTAGATAAGACATGGCCCATGTTGATTGAGGGTGTGGTCTCTGTTTAAGAGTATCACTTATATTGATATTGCAGCTGTGGTCTGTATTAGTTTTCTTAGCCTTGTATTACAATTCCATTTACATCTGGGATACTTTACAGGAACTGTATTGACCAAGGGTGTGGTCTGCATCATTGATCAGGAGGGAGGGTGGTTCTGTACTGACTGAGAAGAGGTGGGGGTCTATAACACCTCCCTGAGTTTACAGTTCCGTAGCTTCTTCATTGGTCTGTCCTTCGTGGAAGACAACTGTTAAATTTAAATCTTTATTCATTGGTGGCCGTTCTGGGTCATTATCTTCTGGAGTTCGACTGTGTCGTGACCTGGATGAAGAATGGCTTTCTCTGTCAACATGGGAATTGGGTCGTGACCTCGAGTGACCTTCCCGATCACCATGGGAACCCGATCGATGTTGATGAGAATGTGAACTGCTGCCGCCACTACGTGCGTCGCTGTGTCGAGATCTATGCGAAGGTCGATAGTTTCCACCTTGCTCAGGTGTCCTGTCTGTCCGTGAGTAATGATGGGTTTGTCTTGATCGGTGGACAGGTGTGTAGCTACCATAGTCACTGTCTTCATGTTGGTTGTATGCCCGTCGTCCTGAGTGCACCGGTGTGTAAGAGCCAGAAGTAGGACTGTCTGTGGTTGTTGGACTCTGCCAGTTAGATGACCGGTCATGTCTGTGGTGTCTGTGGCCAGAATGATCACTCTCTGCACGTCTGCTGGAGTGATGACCAGGCGTGTCACTCTCCACTCCATGCCTACTGGAGTGATGCCCTGGAGTGTCACTCTCCACTCCATGTCTACTGGTGTGGTGTCCAGGAGTGTCACTTTCCAGCCCATGTCTACTTGAGTGATGTCCTGGAGTGTCACTCTCTGCTCCAGGCTAAAAGAGAAATAAGTAAAGAAAAACAATAGTAAAAACAAATAATGATTCATCAGTCAAATGATTACAAATTTGGAGGGCGGGGGCATAGATGGAGTATAAATACAAATGGACATATATATATATACTGCCAAATCAGATTGGAGCCTGGTGTAGCCATCTGGTTTCACCAGTCCTCAGTCAAATCGTCCGACCCATGCTAGCATGGAAAGCGGACATTAAACAACGATGATGATGATAATGACGATGATGAATTCCTCTGGAAAAAAAATTATAAATCTTTTTAAAAAACAAATTCCAGGAATGTAAAAGCCCATGAGGAATATATTCAAACAAACTGAGAAAGTCTTTTGGGAAGATGTACAATTCTACCACTTCCAGTTTTCTTTTCGCTGGTAGCTGATTTAAAAATTGACTTGTGGTTCTTTTCGTCAACCTTAAGTTTGATGCTTTGTGAACTGTTCCTTTTGGAGTTATTTTGAAATGTG
Organism: Octopus maya; assembly: GCA_027122535.1. Classification (NCBI taxonomy): domain Eukaryota; kingdom Metazoa; phylum Mollusca; class Cephalopoda; order Octopoda; family Octopodidae; genus Octopus; species Octopus maya. Next base: position 40,845,857 of record JAOPJW010003619.1, on the reverse strand, counting down.
TTGCTTAAATTTTTATTCCCATGACATGAAGACTGGTCGAAATAAGCTTTTTTAATTTTGTCTAAACTGACAACTTCCTTTTTACCATGCATATCCAAGACCATAGTTTTATGTTTAATTGACAAAACTTTAAAAGGTCCAATGTATTTATAATTCAGTGAATGATGACTGGCATCATTACGCACAAATACATGATTCCAAAAGTTAATGGAAGGAACGAAACTCTTAATATTTTGTAATTTACTTGTAAAAGAAGGTACATCAGAAAGAAAACATTTGAGTCGGGTTACATAATTGTTAATATCCCCAGTAAAAGAATTGGTTTCTTCAAACATTTGACCAGGTAGAGTTCATGCTGTTCTGCACAGAAGTTCTACAGGAGAAAATTTGCAATCTTTCTTCAACAGCAATCCTGATTCCCAACAATGTCACTAGTAAGACTTCTAACCAACTGTTAGAATCGGAATAAGTTCTTGATGGAGATTTCAACTGCCTATGAAACCTTTCTATCATGCCGTTAGATTGCAGATGATAGGAAGTAGTACGAATTCTATGAATTCCCAACAATTTATTAAACTCTGCGCAAAGTATAGACTCAAATTGTCTTCCACGATCTGCCATCAGTGTATTTGGTATGGTGAATCTTGACATCCAATTGGTAAATAAAGTTCTTGCTACAGTGTCCACAGATGTGTCTTTGATTGGATAAGCTTCTGGCCATCGTGAAAAACAGTCCATACATGTTAACAAATAACTATTGCCCTCCACAGGAAGCAATGATCCAAGTATGTCAATATGAATGTGTTGGAATCTGGCATCAGGATTTGTAAAAGTACCTAATGGCACGTTAATGTGACGATTCACTTTTGCTTTTTGACACTGCATATACAACTGAACCCAGGCCAAACAAATTGACTTGATATTAATTTTAATGAAGCTTCAATACCAGGATGAGATAAGTTATGCAAAGTAGAAAAAAGAACTTTTCTATGCTTTTCAGGCACAAATGATCTAGAAAATCCTGTAGAAATATCACACCAAATATGTGATTTACAAGAATGAATCGGCAGTAATTTAAATTTCAAAGAAATAGAACTGGAATCTTTATATAAGGAAAATTCCTTATCAGTAGTTTGATCGTTAGACATTTCTTCTAAATCAATAGTACTTACTGAATGTAATGCATCAACATTAATTTGAGGAAGTGCATCAGCTGCAGAATTTTCAACACCCTCGATATACCGTATATCAACAGTATACTGTGAAATATAATCAAGGTGTCTAATTTCTCTGGGAGAATATTTTTCAGAAGAATTTCTTAGTGCATGTGTCAATGGTTTATGGTCAGTAAATATTGTAAACGACCTACCATCAAGAACATGTCTGAAGTACTTAATTGACAAGTAAGCTGCCAACAATTCTCTGCTGAAAACACTGTATTTCATTTCTGGTACCTTGAATTTTTTGAAAAGAATGATAATGGTTGCCAAGAACCACAATGAAACTGTTGTAAAACTCCACTGATTCCAACATTGGAAGCATCAACTATCAACAATAATTTTGCCTCATGAACCGGATGGTTTAAAAGTGCTGCTTCACAAAGTTTTTCTTTTATGAAATGAAAAACCTGTAATTCTTCATCTTTTAAAGTTATAGCTTCATTTTTCTTTTTCCTATTCTTTAATAATTCAGTTAAAGAAAATAGATTTTCTGTACAATGTGGAAGGAATCATCTGTAAAAATTAATGAGTCCTAAAAACTCCCGGAGCTTTTGCAAAGAATTTCTCGAAATGTTTGGTTGTCAGACTGATTCACTACTTGTAGGGTCAAATAAGTAGGTTTAGGCCTGTTTCTCTGTTAAAAGTTTAGCAGGCCAAATGGAACAAGCTGCTTCTGTATCAACTAAGAATATTTGTTTAGAGTTAGAGTCAAATATGAAGTATACGTGACTTTTTATGAAGTTGTCCACAGATTTCGTCGCATCTAATCTATGGTTGAGAAGTTTCCCGACCTTTTTTGTTTAGAAAATCAAATGAGCCTGGTTTAATACAACGATAAGATTTGACTCCGACTTTTGAATGGTACCCACATATAGCATTTCTTCCAGGACTTTTTGATCATCCATGCCATCTTGCATTATTTCTGTTATGAGAATGCTTATCTCTTCCAAGTTGAAGACTATCAATTTTGTCTGTTAATAATTTTAATTGTTTTTCATAAGTTTCTTTCATCTGTAATTCTGAAGAAATTGACAGCAAAGCATTAACTCTCTAGATGATAATTCCAATATACCATCTGCCAAATCTGCTAATTGTTTGAGAGAGTTTTGCTCTTTCACCACTGAAAGTAGAGTTTGAGTTCTATGAGGCAACTTGCCAAAGAAAACTTTTTTAAGATAAGACACTTCTATCTGTTGATTTCTGAAAGTTCTTTCATTCTTCTAAGAAGCTGAGTTGGTTTTCTGTCACCTAGTTGTTTATTATTGAACAACTTGGCGAATTCTTTTTGCTTGGAGCTGGAAGTCCTCTTTAGTATCTCTTCCTATTTGGAAGAATACAAAAATGGTTTGGTAGGATCTATCAATAAGTCTCTAATTTCATTGCTCAGAAGTGGTAAGTTGCTTAACATAATGTTATATTTTTGTGCCTCTGTTGTTATTCTGTTTGCTGCAAAACTTGCTTCTAATTGAACAAACCAGATAATGGTATCTCCCGTCTAAGCAGGAGGCAAAACTGTCATAGAAGCTTGTATATATCCTCTATCAAAATAAGACATTTCAAACTCCTTAATATTTCTTTCCATTCCAATGTCTTAAAATTTTCAAGAAAATTTTTCACTTAGTGAAGTAATACTTTCAGTAGCTATGAAGTATAGATTTAGCTAGGTAGAGAGTGCAGCTAAAACTTTTTATGACTATTATTGTTTTATTTATTTAGTGTTCTTTCTTCCTTCAGCTTTTAATATCAAATATTTTCGTTAATAAAATTTTGTGTAATGAAACTGTCGTCTATTTTCTATATCAAATTTAATATAATTTTCACAAGGGTCACCAGTTTATAACAGTGGGTGACCAATTTATGTGATGATTATTTCTCCCGAGTAGAATTCGGGATCATGTTGGGGTCACCAGTTTATAATGGTGTGTGTATTGAGAAAAATGACGAGTGGCAATTTATAACAGTAGAAAATTATCTATAACAATTATTAGGTGATCCCATAAATTCTGTCCGATTTTACCTTTTTTAAAATTGAATGAAATTTAATAGTATTTTAGAATGTCTAATGGAATTAAACATTATTTTTATGCATTTGTGTACATTTAAACTAATTAAATATTATTTTACCAAATAAGAGAATTAAAATTTCTATGATTAAATCCATTTCTAACATGAAAGTATCCAAAGAGCATTTAAGGCACATAATGCTTTGTGAGTACAAAAAGGAAACTCTGCAGCCGAAGCAACTCGAAACATATACTCAGTTTATGGGAAAGAACGCTTGAATCAAAGAACTTGCAGAAGATGGTCTGCAAAATTCTGAAGTGGAGATTTCAGCCTTAAAGATGAAGATCGAACAGGACATCCAGATGAGTTTGATGATAAGCTCCTTGAGGCTGTGTGGTAAGCAGTTTGCTTCCCAGCCACATGGTTTCAGGTTCAATCCAACTGCATGGCACCTTGGACAATTGTCTTCTACTATATTATCGGACCGACCAAAAGCCTTGTGAGTGGGTTTGGTAGACGGAACCTTAAAGAAGCCTATCGTGTCTATGT
>JAOPJW010003619.1:40828826-40839982 GCA_027122535.1 Octopus maya | reverse complement strand
CTGTAGAAACTCTGCCAAATCAGATTGGAGCCTGGTGTAGCCATCTGGTTTCTCCAGTCCTCAGTCAAATCGTCCAATCCATGCTAGCATGGAAAGCGGACGTTAAACGATGATGATGATGATATATATATATACCACAACAACCTCTGTAGTGATATACGCCACATAACAAAGAATTATAGTTCCAAATAATCATTTAATCTGAGATGTGGCACAGTGGTCCCTGCCAAACAACAAGATGTGAACCAATCTGCAACTAGGCAGCACTACAACAGTTCTATTAAAAGAACAGAAGTCTAAAAGAATTTTTTTTACTTACCCAACAGGAACGGCAGATCTGGTATGTCTGGAGGAAGTCTGAAGAAGGAAGCAATGCATTACAGGTATTATATAAGAATACAGTAACAGAAAACAAGATTTCTTTGAATTTATTTGATTCTTTATTCAGTATTGTTAGTTGATATTCTATGTCAAGGGTGTTATTCGATACACTCATAAGTCTGTATGATATTAATCAAAACTTCCTGTTAAATTTTGTTAACAAGTCTGATTGTACTGAAAAGATCTGATGTTACAAACCATCCAGAAACAGCCTGTTTCTAACCACCACATCATTAGTAAGAGTTTGAATACATTAATCAGAAGAAGAGACAGTACTCTGACATGTGGTCCAGGGTTGTAACTCTGATTTGACTAATGTGCTATTCTACCTGGTTTATGTTAGAACTGACCATGTCCAACTTTTCACACCTACCCTACAATGTCATTCTAAAGATATACCATTGAAATCTTAAAGCTACAGGATAACATGTGATTAATTTAAAACAATTTCTTCCTGTCTCTTACGCCCCTGTAACTTAGAGATTCAGCAAAAGAGACTGATGGAATATACACCAGGCTTTAAAAATAAGTACTGGGGCTGATTTTTTTTTTCTACTAAAACTTTTCCAAGCAGTGCAACAAGTAAAAGATTAAAAGATAAGAAAGAATGCTGGAGTCTGAAGACGACATTGCAAGTGAGAGGCGTAAGCTGTCTGATAAAGATTGTGGATGAGGTTGCGTTATTAGGAATGTGTTGAATAGTTACAACTTGCCTTATGACTCATTGCTGGGTCTTGTGTTATTGTAGGGGAAGGTTCCACTGTCTCAGTAGTTTGGTATCTGTAACAACAAGCGAAAAATAGTCAATTCATCATTGCGAGGAAGCTGAAATTTCAAAGCCATTGCAGACTTTTTTTTTTTTTTTTTTGAAGAATATGAAGAAATCGTAATATGTATTCTACCAAAGAATACTTCAAATTAATATTTAATAATCTGTTTGTTGGGGAGAAATGTGAGTAGAGAAGAGAGGAGTATAACACACTGAGGCCAGTTGAAGGGAGAGGCAAGGGATGGGAAAGAGAAAAAAAGTTTGTTGAAGAGGTAGAGAAAAAGAGAGAAATACAAAGTGCTTCGCAGAGGGAAATCATAAAATATATTATTGTGACTGGAAGTGATAAAACTGTAAATCATCTTTCCTCTCTTAAATAGCTTCTCTTAATCTTTTCTGTTCTATGAGCAATGAGGCTGAAATGCATCTGGTGTTCTCACCAAATGACAGCTAACTCAGTAGATATATAACTGACATTATATAAAAATAATTACAGGTGTGCACAGATTCTGAGTTAGGTAATATTACAGGTAACTCAATAAGAAGTATTCATCAACAATGACAACTATTTAACTCTTTTCTAATGGCAGCTGAGCACTCGGTGGATAAGATGTCACTAAAGTAATCAGAGATAACTCACCTGTAATTAGAAGATACCTTCACAGGAGTAGCTTTCACCTGGTCTTTTCTGACACTCACTGGTTCGTTTAAGGAACTGTATGCTGGAGGCGGGGGAGATGTCTCCTTAGAATGTCTACTGTAGGGGGACAAATTGCCATCGTTTGTTTCACCCATTCCTTCTACTTCTTCTTCCTCTTCCTCAACTCCGTGAATGGATGACTGGGGATTCCGAGAACCGATTTTGTCTCTGCAAGTAAAAAAAAAAAAAACTAAACAGTCAAATCGACATTAATGTTTGTTACCGAAAGAAATGCTTCATTGCATTATATTGTTGCTTAGCCACGAGTCACATCTGATTGATGCAAACCAATGATCAAAAGACATTCCAAATGTGGCAATCTAGTCTGTCCAGGACTTCTAATAACTAATTTTGTCTCTACAAGTGAAAATTTTAACAGTCAGTTCAATGTAGGTTTACGTATATCATACCATTGTGTGGGCCGATATCCCTGCTGACCGGCAGCTGATATTAAATGCTGGCATGGAAACCGGACATTAAACGATGATGATGATGATTATTAAGGCAGTGAGATGGTAGAATTGTTCACACGTTGGGCAAAATGCTCTGTAGCATTTTGCCCATATTTATGTTCCAAGTCCAAATTCTAACGAAGTTGACTTTGCCTTTCATCCTTTCAAAGTCGTTAAAGTAAGTACCAGTTGAGCACTAGGTTCAATGTAATCGACTTAGCCCACTCCTCCCCTCATAATTCCGAGCTTTGAGCCCAAATCTGAAACTGGTATCAAATAAAGTGCTAAACACTTGTGGTATGCAAATCAGTAGCTACATTTCTCTGGAACTACTGAAGTTGATGTCTATATAGACTGATTGTTTCTCTGGGATTAGTCAAATATATGTAGATGCCACTGATGAGAGTTCAATAAGGTTCGAAAATCGATTAAGGCTGTTCATTTTTTTTAGTCTACATAGAAATAGGTAAGTTTGACATGCTTGTATGTCTACTATTAGGTTTACAGAAACTAAGACTTCATCGTGCTGTTATTTAGTCATAGATCAGTTTTGATCTAGCAGATCAAAGATGTTCCATCTGTGGCCATCCAATCAATCCAGCTTTGTATGTCTGTCTTTCATCGTTTACTTGTTTCAGTCATTGGACTGTAGTCAATATTTAGTGTTGTGTAACCTAGTGTGATTTGGCTGTTATGTTTAGCAGGTAAAGCAGCCACAGAAATCATCCTGCATATGATGTGTGACTATGAAATAATATAAAGGCAGAGAAGATGGTGGTGCTACTTACCCACAGCTGCGACTCCTGGATTTGGCATAATGTTTTGATTTTGGAGAATGTTTGATTCGGAAAGGTTGGCTCTTTGTCCTGGGGAAAACAGTTGATAGGAATAACAATTAGTTATTAAGAAGTGGGGGCGGTACCTAAGTGGGTGGATGGGTTAGATATAGGGGTACATGGATAGTACTCACTACACTGCAACCCAGCACTAGATCCGAAACAGGTACCCCTGTATCAATACATATATCCTTTGTATCAGCACCTAGAACAGACCAAGTTAACCACACATTCTAGGACCCCAAACAGGTACCCCCATACCAATGCATAACACAAAACCCTTCTAAACAACACTCAGAACAGATATGTTACAAAGTCACCTAAAACAATTCAAGGCACCTGCTTTAGAAGTACCCAGGTGGATCTCTATATCAATACCCAAGGTAGCTATTCATTACAGTAGTACCCATAACAGTCCAAAGTTATTTTATACTAATACCCAGGATAGCAGTACCTGTAACAGTCCAAAGTAAACCCTGTACCAATACGTGGGTAGCATTACTCATAACAGCTCAACTAACCACTAGATCAATCCTCAGGATATCCTACACCCACAATGGTTGGCCTTAACTCTCAGCACCAAAACCACCAAAAGACATTCTACTTACTCGACTTTTGTGTAAGGAATTTCCTTCAGTTGATCTTCAGGCCAATCTTCAGTCTCAATCAGGTTGTAGCTGCAATGATATCAAATAAACTTTATCAATACACGCACACAAACATATATATGTAAAGACGCATGGCTCAGTGGTTAGTGTCGAGCTTACGATCATGAGGTTGTGAGTTCGATTCCTAGACCGGGCTGTGTGTTGTGTCCTCGAGCAAGACTCTATATTTCCCATTGTTCCAGTTCACTCAGCCGTAGAAATGAGTTGCTACGTCACTGGTTCCAAGCTGTATCGGCCCCTTTGCCTTTCCCTTGGATAACACTGGTGGCATGGAGAGGGGGAGGCCGGTATGCATGGGCAACTGCTGGTCTTCCATAAACAACCTTGCCCAGATTTGGGCCTGGGAGGATAACTTTCTAGGTGTAATCCCATGGTCAGTCATGACTGAAGGGGGTGTCCTCATATATATATACATACATATATGCCACCTCACACACTCTCTCTCTATATATATATATACATATACACACATGGAACCAATGCGCACATGACATATACACACATTTTATTTTGGTCAGTCTCTTGCAACTCTGAGATTCTTCGGTGGATGCCCAAGATCTTCAGGCAAGAAATAAAATATATTCCCTTCTACTCTAGGCACAAAGCCTGAAATTTTGTGGGAGAGGGCCAGTTGATTAGATCAACACCAGGACACAACTGGTACTTAATTTATCGACCCCGAAAGGCAAAGTCGGCCTCGGTGGAATTTGAACTCAGAACGTAAGGACAGGTGAAATATCGCTAAGTATTTTATCCAGCGTGCTAACGATTCTGCCAGCTCACCACTTAGATAATAACAAAACAATAAAAACTTGCTGAACGTACACAAAATGGTTTTTCAGTTCTTCAGGAGGACGTCTGTTTGGGGATTTACTTCGTCTTCTGAAAAATACAAAAACAGCAATAAAAATAACAACTATCAGGTTTAGGCACAAGGCCAGCAAGATCAGGGGAGGGGTAAGTCAATTATATTGATCCCCAGCAATCAACTGGTACTTATTTTACTCACCTCAAATGGATGAAAGGCAAAATTGATCTTTGTGGGATTTGAACTCAGAATGTAAAGACGGACAAAATACTACTAAGCATTTTACAATGTCACACAACACACACATACAACACAAGTACACATACACACACCATAAAATGGCATTTAGACACATGACACAAATACACACACATACTTGGTGACTCTGCCAGTGTTGGTGTCACATAAAAAGCATCCAGTCCACACTGTAAAGTGGTCGGCATTTGGAAGGGCATCCAGCTGTAAAAACCTTGCCAAAAACTGACCTTACCTGTGTTGGTGCCATGCAAAAGCACCCAGTCTGCTCTGTAAGGTGGTTGGTGTTAGGAAGGGCATCTAGCTGTAAAACCATGTCAAAAGAGACACAGAGGTTTGGTGCCGGATCCTGTCAAACCATCCCACCCATGCCAGCATGAGAGGAGGATGTTAAACGATGATGATGACAGACACTAATGTCACACAAAGACTCAGGTAAACATTCACATACAAACATGCACACACACACACACACACACACAACAGAGCTGATGATCTAAAATGTCTCCAATACAAAACCAAATCTGATTCTGTCGATAACAACTACAACGTTCCCAAACTCACCGTCTTCTCCGTTTCTGGAGCCCATCAGCTGTAGCACCAACTCCACCACCGCCAACAGTTGTAGAAGAATGACTTGGAGAGACAGTACTAAAAGAGAAATATAAACAGCTGCCATTATCAAATATACAGACATTAAAATATAAGGGGAAGGAGCTGAAAAGTGCCTGGTTGAAGGCTCAACCATCCAAGTTTTTTCATAGGGCTTAGAAAAACTGAAGGACCGTTAAAATAAATGAGTGAATATGTTAAATAAAATCATAATTAACTGATCCTCCTGTATTTCCTTTTACCCAAAGCCAGGAAGCTTTCAGCATCCCCTCGTGTGTAGGAAGAAGGGGAGGTGATGAAGAAGAGGAGGAGACGGTAAAGGATGCAAGAGATGTAATAAAGTCAACTGTAATAAAGTCAACTGTAATAAAGTCAACTTACTCCTCTCTGACTGTTGATGGCCGTGAATTGTCACCTGAACTAAGTCCACCTCGGGATGGGTATAAGGGAGGTCTGCGACAAGACACATCAGAATCACTGTTGCTGGTCATTTCTTTCCTGGAGGAGAGAGATAGATAGAAAGGAAACATTACTTATCTTTAGAATTCCTCTGAGTGTCTGTAATGTATACATGTGTGTGTGTATCGTAAAGTGCTCCCCTTGAAGAACTGCATCTGCATCCCAGTGGACCTGCATCCCCAATGCACCATTAACACCCATTAATTGCAGAAGATGCAAATACGACAAAACATGCAAAGGGAAGAAATTGTATAATCTGCTTGGTGTGTTAATCCTATTCTTCCATTTATATACAATAATAGCTGTGGCCGGTGCCGCCTGGCTGGTACCCATGCTGGTGGTATGTAATAAGCACCATTCAGACATGGGTCAAGGCAGTGGCATGTAAAAGGCACCATCCAAACGTGGTCAATGCCAGTGGCCCCATCAACTGGCTCCTGTACTGGTGGTACGTAAAAAGCACCATCTGAATATGGTCGATGCTAGTGCCACGTAAAAAGCACAGACACTTGTATATAGATTTCCTCTGAATGCCAAAGAAGATGATGCTCTGCTCAAAAGAAATTTTCTGCCCCACAATAAATGCCCAGAAACATTCAGACACACCACAACTGTTCCAGGGATTAAGAACCAAACAAGAAATACTCTACCTGTGCCGTCTTGTTGTACTAGACTTTTCACTGTCATTGTCGGACCCTTTTTTATTAGATGTGTACCTGAAGGGAAGAGAAATGATAAAACAGGGGTTTAATACAGTGGGGGATGTAGGAAAGGTAAATAACTGCAAGATACTGATATCTACTCAGCCGCCTGGTGATTATTATTTGTGATTGCCCCCTCCACTACTTGACAACCAGTGTTGGTTTGTTTACATCCCCATAACTTAGCGGTTTGGCAAAAGAGACCAATAGAATAAGTCCCAAACTTTAAAAAGAAAACAAACAGAAGTACTAGATTGATTTGCTTGGCTAAACTGTTCAAGGCTGTGCTCCAGTATGGCCACAGACAAATGAGTGAAACAATTAAATGATAAAAGGTGGGGAAAAAATACTTGACAAATAATGTTGAAGAATTCAGAAGATTCCAGAGAAGAAACCATAAAACAAGCACTGAATATTTACCGTTTCTTATAGTTCTGTTCGCTGTCACTGCCTGACATAGCACGGCGCTGTACCTGAAACTTTAGTTTGTCACTCTTTGTAGACATAGGTGAATCCTTTCCAGATGTGTAAAGACCCCTGCAGGAGAAAATAATAATAATAATAATATTTTTTGTTATAGGCACAAAGCCTGAAATTTGGAGGAGGGGATAGTCAATTACATCTACCCCAGTATGCAACTGGTACTTATTCTATTGATCTCAAAAGGATGAAAGGTAAAGTGGGCCTTGGTGGTATTTGAACTCAGAACAAGGTGGCAAGCAGGTAGAAAAGTTAGCAGGCCAGGCGAAATGCTTAGCAGCATTTCGTCTGTCTTTACGTTCTGAGTTCAAATTCCACCGAGGTCGACTTCGCCTTTTATCAGACACACCACATTTGGGCATTTAATATAAAAATTCTAATTTTCAGACCTACGTTCCCAACTTTTGGCTATGACTGGTACTTCATGATTATCTAAGACCCCATTCAGTAAAAATAACCCAAGAAAAGATAAATTCATTAGGCTTGGAAGCTCTATGCCACCCTCCCAAGGTGTTCTTGCAATCAACCAATTAGAAAAGAGATAATGACCAAGTATCAATGATTTTCATTGATACTAGTTTCTAGGTGAGAAAATATTATTGCTAACAATGGTTAGCAGTTTGAATGAATAATTATAATTTGATTATAATTTGAATGAATAAATATATTCATGATATGTTTATGCTAATTTGAATTCATTATATAAAATGTAACATTATTTTCCAGTAACCCTAAAATAAAACTATGACTGTTCCCTTGTGACAGCAAAAAGGTAAGAGATATAAATGGTAAAAAGAATTCCTTTTAAGGAATTAAGACCAATGTAAGGGGAGACTTACCCAGCAGAACTTGATTCCCAAGGATACGATCTGGTACTTCGTGGTGAGTCTTTACCAGGGAGTTCTGGTAAACTCCTCAGACGTGGCCTGGTAAGTACAAGGTAAGTGGTTTATTACAGTGGTGTGTCGATAGAATAAACATAATTGGGAAAGATGAAATAGAGTCTGTTGGGTAGATGGTGAATAGTGGATATGGTTTATTAGGGATAAGAGAGACAGCAAATATAGTTTGTTATGTATATATGTGTGCGTGTGTATATATATATATTTTTTTTTTCTCCTTGTTTCTTTCTGTGTTCCTTTCAGTTGAAGAGCATAGGCTCGAAACGTCAAAGACTTTCTCTATTCCCGAGTATTAAACTAATACATCCATTTGTTGTTTACACCACCTGTCTTCATCTGTTGTTTTTTCCGTAAATTCTCCCATATATGTAAACACGTGTGTGTGTGTGTGTATCTATATATATATATATGCTGGTCCCATTGATAGAAGGTGGTGGGGATTCACTTCCCTGCTTGCAATTTATTGGATGCAGCAGTGCATTGTTAAACAGCTGTTTGATCCATGCCAGCATGGAAAGCAAACATAAAATGATAATGGTTATAATTAAGGCTCAAACAGACCCGACACATACTGGTTAACAAAAACAACAACATAAAATACGTACATTCTAATAGCTTCAGGACTGATCGTGGTAGATAGAGGCAGTTTTGCAACTTGATCACCATAGCAACTAACTGGAAAGAAAAGAAAAAAAGAAAATGCGAATAAGAAATGAACAAATGTTAGAAGAATTTTAATAATGGAGATTTTATGTGTTTTATAGGTGTAGGTGTGGCTGTGTAGTTAATATTATGGCTTCCCAACCATGTGGTTTCAGGTTCAGTCCCACTACATGGCACCTTGGGAAAATGTTTCGTACTATAGCTTTGAGTCTATCAAAGCCTTTGACAGACAGAAACTGAAAGAAGCCTATCATATAAATAAGTGTGTGTGTGTGTGTGTGTGAACTCTTGTCTTTGCATCTTGTGATGGTCACAAATGAGCCTCCAGCTTTATATATATATATATATATATACACACACACACACACACACACATGTATGTCTGTATGCACTTGAATTTGGTCAAATTTAGTTGGACATGTAAGAATAAATGTTGCAGTTTATATCACCTTTTAACTCCAAGATGGAAGAACAGCAAAGTTGAACCATCAACAAGATGTTGGCCAAACATATTGAGACCAGTCATTTTGTCTGTCCATATGTTCTGAGTTGAAATTCTGCCAAGGTCCATTTTTGCCTTTCATTCTTTCAGGGTCGATAACATAAAGTACCAATTAAACACTGGGGTTGATTTTGCGCCAAAATTTGAAACCGAATATATTGAGACCAGTGATCTCTCTTTATCTATCTGTGTCTGTCTGTGTGTCTATATGACCATCACTATTTGCAGGTTAACAGTACAAAATAAAAACTAAATATTCTGTTGCACTCAAAAGAACTTACCACTAATTTTGGGGTCAGAATGGGACCGTCTTTGATGCTTCTTACTGGCAACTCTGACCACTTCTGGTTGGTCCCGGAATCTTTGGTTTTCTTTCATCATACGTTCCGTTCTTCCACTGTACAATTTGGAAAGACATGACATTGAACTAATTAATCATTTCATCAACAACATTTCAAAACCCTAATTGTGATAGATTTCACAACTCCTTCACCACCCACCAATCCATTTAGCCATTCTGATAAGGTGTGGAGCTAAATGAGAATTTGGAAAAAACATGGTGTTAATTTAAAAGTTAGGAAAGTACAACAGAAGATGAAGAAGCCAGGAAAATTAATTATAATTACTTCAAGTCTTGTATAATTTTTGCCATTTCTAAATATTAGACAAACTTCATTAATATTAACAGAAATAAATATTAACCTTATCGGGCCTTATTTACCAGGAATTTCAGAGCTGAATTTCCAAAATATGGCAAACACCATGTTACAAATCTGATCAAACTAAAATTAAATCCCATGTGGTCCCTCCAGCAACCACAGCTATTACAAGGAATTTTTCCATAATTCAAAGCAGGATTAGAAATTTGAAATTGAAATTAAGGAATTACAAAGGAAAAGGGGCATAAAGTTCATATATTTATTTTTGTCTTTGTTTACTTAATATGAAATTGTTAAAATTTCTAGTCAGTGGTAATCATGTATAGCACTATTTCATTCTTTTTAAAAATCATCAGCATGACATAACTTGTAGCTTATTAATCAAACATCTTATGGAGTGAGACATTTTCTTAAAGATGGAAATAATTACAGACTGCAGGAAATTCATGGAATGGGTCTGTTCTCATGTTACACTGGTTTCTTTGTTGATTTGACTATATTTTTTCCAACCATGAATTTCACCACACCTAAACAGACAGAGTTTATTTACAACACAAAGACATAGTCTGGTTACAACCGATGAGATATTGGAAATCTGAGAAGATTTTGATAAAGACCAATGGAAATTCAATCAAACATTCCCAGAAGATTATTTGGAGTCTGTGGAATATTAAAGATTTCAAGTAGAAAATGGTGATTGTGTGTCTGAAGCAAGTGAACCATGGTTCTCGACCAGTTGGTGGCAGTGGTGATAGAATATTGCTATTAGATTTATGAATTACCAATTCCAGACAATCTTAATCAGTTTGATTTTTATGTGAGAGATGTGTGTGTGTGTGTGTTGGTGTTTATATCTTCTGGGTGTGGGGATCTGGTGCAGACATTAGTTACCTTCCCATGCCTAGGGCTTTGAAAGTCATTATGTTGTTAGGGTTCACAGAAGAATGTCTACAAGAGATCATGGCTTACCTAAAGAATGCGTGGTGTTCCACACAGCATCTCCATAAATGTTTACAGGCCACTTTGTTGTTAGATTCAAATGCATACCAATGTTCATCACACTGAAATACAAAAAAAAAGATATAAAAAAAACAACCACAGCAAAAAAAAAAAAGGTTAGATCTTTCATCATATAACATATTCTTTTATTCGTTTCAAAGGATCTCAGTTGAACAAATCAACCCCAGGACTTATTTCTTAAGCCTAGTACTTATTTTATTTGTCACTTTTTGCCAAATGGTTAAATCACAGGGACGTAAACACACCAACAGTGGTTGTCAAGCAGTATGTTGAGGGGGGGGGGAGACAG
>JAOPJW010003619.1:39633461-39644034 GCA_027122535.1 Octopus maya | reverse complement strand
ACATACCTGTAACTTAGTGGTTTGGCAAAAGAGACTGATAGGATAAGTACTAGGCTTATAAAGAATAAGTCCTAGGGTTGATTTGTTTGACTAAAGGTGGTGCTCCAGCATGGCCACAATCAAATGGCTGAAACAAATAAAATAAAAAAATACAGTATAATAAATATTACAGCATTATATACTATGTATATCATATAACGTTATATGTATGATAAGGTTATATTTTATGCATATCATATTAGGTTATATTATGTATGTCATAGAAGCTTTACACTCAGTGCCTAACATCTATTAATCTTTTACAGCAGTTTTTCTACAGATGTCTATTCAAGTGAACACTATTGCTACAAAAGAAGGTAAGAAAATCATTATTATATTTTGGAGATAATTTACTTGAAAATAGTTACATATATATTGGTTTCACATTTTGGCACAAGGCCAGCAATTTGTGGGGAAGGTAGAGTGGATTATATTGACCCTTAGTGCTCAATTGGTACTTCTGTTATTGACCTCAAAAGGAAAAATCAACCTCAGCGGCAGTGGTGGGCACAGTTCCACTAATGTGTTAACAACTAATTAGTGAAGCTAACTTTTCATTTAGTGGATTAGCGTTTTGCTAATTTTGGAAACTGTTAGAAGACCAGTTAGCTTCTGCTAACTTTAAGTCTGCTAATAAAATTCATATGTTCGTTCCTGTCTGTTGTGGGCATGTTTTGAAGAGTCCATCAGGCACACTATTGGCTGACTATGTGTACATGAGACAAGACGTGATTGGCCGATGCAGTAGCAGCTAGCTGAGCAGCATTGTGTAACTCTGCAGTTTTGAGTTGTGTTCACTTATGATGTTGTCACATTATAGACAGTCTTACAGTGTCAGTGACAGCAGTATACGTTATTAGTTTATCAAGTTATCGCTTATCGTTATGGAAGGTGAAGATGTTTTTGTTCAGTCTGAGGATGAAGGGTCTCTTGAGGAGTCTGTAATGGCTGTGGGTGAGGCAGAGGTTGCTCAAGTTGAGAGCCAGGAGTTTCAGAACCCATAGCCCCACATGGAGGACTACTTTGTCCTTATGTCAAAGACTAATAGGAATGTCAAAATCCTGTACTCCTGGTGTGCCATGTGCCAGCCTGAGGATGCTACCATCAAGGGACAAGCAGTGAACCTCTACAAGTTGCATGTCAAGAGGAAAGACATAGTGCATGCCCATTCAGTTTGAGGAGACGATCAAGGCCAGTTCTTCTCATGGGAAACACAGGCAATCTTCTGCTAGCAGTGCCAATAGCCAGTCATTACAACCATGTGCAAAGAAAGCATGCCACCCCAGCATTGGAGGGTGTGTTTTCCCAATCTGCTGGCACTGGCATCCATCCGTTTATGGTGGACAGAAGGATTGTAGATCTGTTTGTTGACAACATGCTACTGCTGCACGTAGTGGAGTCCACTTTGGTTGGCCTGATCAAGATGCTGAACTCCAGTAAGACATCGATGTCCCACCTCACTCTGGGTAGGATGATCTTGGACAGTCATAAACAACTGGAGGAGTATCTTACAAGGTATTTATAAATTAAAATTATACAAGATTATTAAATTATTATTATGGCATACATCATATTTTCTTAATTTAATTTCATTATTTAATTATTTATTAAATAATTATTTTCTTAATTAATGTAATAAAATGTATAATAGCTAATTGAAATAAATGTCATAATATATAATATACAAACAGCAAAACAGCAGTCTTTAATGGAATAATGAATAAATAAACCTTAAGTTCTGAACTTAATCAAATTCTGACTATCATTCTATCCCTCATCTTGGTTATTCTTTACCCCCAACATGTCACCTATCAAAGTAGTGTCACTATTTTCAAAAGTTTGATAACAAAGCTTTAAATTGTAGGCAATATTTCCATGAATTTAGAACAGCCTATTAACAAATGTTGAACTACAATATGTTTGATTACTATAAACAAAAAATGGCTATAAGGTACTGTGATCAAATGTCCTGCTTCTTTCCTACCTGCAGCTTGTATGGAGATGTGGATGAGAGGCTAGTTTTATATTTTGGCTTTTGTTTTTGCTTTTTTTTTTAGTATGCCTTCATCATACTCTGTGTCAGTTTATATATAGTGATGGTGAATTATTTCCTTTGTTCGTTTTAAATTGCTGTTAGCCACCTTGATTTATTTTTGTAATTTTCACATTGCTATTTTGTGAAATCAGCCACTGATTTCAGTGATATTCTCCACAATACTGACAGAGTGAGTTGGCCTCTACCAGCTGTGATGGAGTGAGCATTACTGATGAGAATTAATTCTCTATATGAAATTACCATGCTAATCTAATGCATCTTACTCAGTGTGGAGAGGGGTTTTCTCCCCTGTCAATACAAAGAGACCATATGCTTTTGTGGCTAAGGAGTCTATGACTCTTATTTGTAGTAATGCTGGCACTCACTGCACCCTGGTCACTCTTAATGATGGTGAATTATTTCCTTGTTGATTTTGAATTACTGCTAGCCACCTTGATTGATGGACGCTAGTCAAATGGGCTCCACGTAAGTTGGCCATTTTTACACGTTTAAAAGTCTTTATTGTCAAATATTTTGTATTTAAAAGACTTGATAAATATTTACATAGAATTTCGACCCTGTGTGGGAAAAATTTCAAAAATTTTGAAGGCTTTTGTGGATTCATTTTAGCCATTTTTCATTTCGGAAATGGTGACTGGAAACTATGTTGCCAGTGCTCAAGTCATGCGGAATGCTAGCGAGGAGGTGCCACCGCTACCATTAGCTGCTGAACCTGACAGCTTGAATGCTGCTGTCACCACCGCCACCACCACCACCACCACCAACAACAACAAAACTAACGCCACAAGGCCATCCACCATCACCACCACTAAAGACATCAACTTAGATTTTCCTCCACTCCCCACACCACATGTTGATGAAAGAAGGACGGAGGAGAGAAATTTAAAAAGAACAAATACAGACATAAACATGAATGCCAGTACCACCACCAACAACAATGGAATCAGCACAAAGCTGTCCACCAAAGACAGCACCACTGCCAACATCAACACTACTATTATGATTTCAACTTCAACTGCTACAACCGACACCTCTGCTACCAACACCACCACCACCACCAAGGACAAAACAAACTTCGCAGAAGCAATAAAACAAAAGAGAACCATCATAAAATTCACTGCACAAGAAATAAACAACACAAAAGCACTTCTCACCAAGGAAAGAGATAATTTACATCCCCACATTTCACAACATATGGAAAACACACACAAAAAAAAATCATGCATAAAGTTATCAACATGAAGACAAGATGACCAAGAAGTGCACCGCAGCAAAAAATAGAAAAATGCCTCCGTCTTGTATGGGCTCATAAGGCATACGTCAATTGGTGGTATAAATTTGGCATAGTCCAAATATGTTTCCACAATGAAAATCTAAAACGATTTTCCACATTAGCTCTTCATACAGATGATTTGGTGATGATACCAACTTATTTAGGCCAGAGAGTGAGGAAAATCACAATAAAAAATGTGTCATCGGAAGTAGAAACACAATGGCTAGTCTCTGCCATCTGCTTTGAAATGGCAGTGACAAACATTCTCGAAATTGCTGTTCTAGAACAGCAAAACTGGGTGAGAAAAACAATTCAATTACTTCTTCAAATTAATGAAACATCAACAGAGAAGATATCCACTGGCATAGAATTGCCAGAAGGCTACAGACTGTATGTAGTGGTGGAGGGCAGGCAGCCATGCTGCTATCTGTGCAGCAGTGAAACACGTTTGAAAAAGAATTGTCCAACCAGTGCAAAACAAGAGCAACAACAACCACCACCACAACCAAAACATTCTGAGAAAAAAGCACTACTACCCACACCACCATCAACACAGAAGATGACAGAAGAAGCACACCAAGTAAATCCATCAACAATCGAAAATAATACAACACCTGAGAAAATACCAACACCACCAACAAAAGCAAGAACTAAAGAAACTGAAAAACAAAAAAAATACAAAACCTGATTCCCCATCCCCTATACCACACACACCACACACAGACAGTCAACAACCAGCATCAATGGAAACAACAACACAACCACTTACACAAACACACATAAAAGCCTACAACATGCCCCTACTCCCTTCTGATTCCTCAGAAATTTTGTCGGAAGACGAAAGCAGTGAGGAATGGCAAATAACCAGAAAAGGAAGGAGGAAAAGGAGCAAAAAAACGAACCAAACCAAATGCAAACATGAACAAAGCATGGAGATATACATCTTCCAAAGACATTTTGAAACCTATCACAAACAACAGCAACAACAACACTACAAAGATACATACAGAAACCATGCTCACAGCCATAGACACTAAAAACACAAAGTTGATGGAATACATCAAATCAAAAACAAACCTAACAAAAGATGACATAAGAACAAACAACCACCCACGCACAACACCACTGGAGCACATCACGAAGCCTACACCACACACTAAAAGGCATTTTTCCCGGTGTGGTTGATAAATGCCAGAAATACCTTTCCTTAAACTTTATTGCAATCTCCTCTACAACAAACTGAAGGAGGAAAGCAAAAAACTTTTGAGCAGTAAGTAACTCTCTGTTCCTTTCATTTGTGTTTTAACTCACTAGGATTATGATCAAGACTGGTTGTGTGAATGTGCATGGCTTGGGGTCTCCTTGGAAACAAGGGGACCTCTTAAATGACATCAAGTCACACAAGTTAGAAATCATAGCCATAAGTGAGACCAGACTCCATAATCCACGGGCCCTAAAGTCCATGTTTGGTGGACAGTTTAACATTTATTTTTTTCCCTGTCTGCCGAGAATGGGCGGTAGAGGTACGGTGGTATTTTTTCGCATGAGTCTGGAACTCGAAACAAAGACGATATTTGTAGACCCGGAGGGTAGACTGATTGTCCTGGATGTCAATGGCTGCAATGGGTGTGCTTTTCGACTCATATCACCACCTTTAACTGGTCGGCCAGATTTCTTTCAATGTCTAGAAGTATTCCTAGGAACGTCTCGTCCCTTACTTTTAGTGGTGGATTCGAATGCTACCTTGGACATGCATCTAGACTACGTGGGCAGAGATAGGAATAGATGGGGATGCAAATGTCTCAGAGACCTACTCAGATGCTTTCAACTGTCTGACAGGTGCTGACTCGACCACCCGAATGCACTAACATGGACATGGAGCAACTGCATTGGGTCATCGAGATCGTATCTAGATAGGACACAATTCCACATAGTCAGCTACACAGATCACAAACTTGTGACGTGTATGCTAGACTTAGATAAGATACATAGGCAGGGTCCTGGTTACTGGAAACTAAACATGTCTTTCCTGTTGAGACAGGTTTTCTAAGACCAGATTAGCACACTAGTAAAGTGGGCTTTGACGAGAGCCATCATCAACAAATGATGGTTTTCCCTCAAGAGAGCAATAAAAGCAGAAGCGATTAGGTATAGCAAAGCACTAACCATTGATAGAAACAGAGTAGAAGGTGATCTAGTTAAGAAGTTAGAAGAGGCGATTAGAAGTGGCATCGTCTCCGATATTTTGGCAGCGAGGTTGGCCCTCGACCAATACTTCAACTCCAAACATGAAAGGTGTGCAGAGCTAGGATGCATGCATACAGTTGTATGCCAGACTTGTTTGGGGAGACATCTTGGCAGCAATGTATTGCAACTGGCAGCAAAATGGGAGCATCCCCGGTTTTATGAGCCGAGGAGCCATAACACTGCTGAAGAAAGATCCAAACAAGGGGAACGTAATAGATAACTTTAGGTCCATCCCTCTGCTCAATGCAGATTTGAAAATTTTGGCCAAAGTGTCAGCCAAGAGGTTGGCACTTATCATCAAGAAACTAGTCGACAAGGCGCAAACGTGCACCGTACCAGGCCGGAGCATCCATGACAACCTCCATCTGATGCACTACATCATAGACAGGATAGTTAAGGAACCTGACATGGGTGGGGCCCCCGATCAATTTGGATCAATCCAAAGCTTTTGATAGGGTAGATCACTGATACTTGGAGGCTGTTCTCATAGCAGCTGGTTTCAGTCCCATCTTCCATGGCTGGACAGCTGCCTTGTACATAGGCATCCGTTCGGTAAGTCGCGTAAATATACATCTATCAAGACCTTTTGACATTGCACGTTCGGTCTATCATGGATGCCCCCTCTCATCGCTTCTGTATGTATTGATCCTCAAGCCACTACTGCGGAAGCTGGCGACACTGAGGGGCATCCCACGAGAATTGGGATGTGGGACGACCGTGTCCACATACGTGGATGACGTCACCGTCATAGTGTCTAGCCAGGAGCACATGGAGCTGGTTAGTGAGACACTGAAAGACTCTGAAGTGATAACAGGAGCAAAAATCAATCTGGAAAAGTCAGTGGGCTTGCGACTCAGCACATGGAAAAGCAAGCCCATGCTGTCGAACAGCACGTCCATCATGAGATGCTGGACCGATGGTCTGGTCGAGTTGCTCAGGGTCTTGTTTGGTCCAGACTGCCAAACAGAGAAATACTGGAATGAGATAATGAGTAGGGTGGTCATTCTCACCTGGCAATGGGCTGAGAGGAAGCTGTCCCTAAAAGGTCGGGCAGAGGTGGCGAACACATACATCACGTCCGTCATCTACTACTGCCTGACCATCGTGCCTTGTCCCGACCCTATCATCACCAAACTGGAATGCATTCTCTTCCGTTTCTTGTGGAAAGGATACATTCCGATGGTCAGGTGATCCATTTTCTGCCAACACCCATTAAAAGGAGGGCTGGGGATGCCGTGGTTGATGATGTGCAGACACACACTGAGACTGCAACATCTCTGGCTCTACATAGTTGACGGTGAACAGGTGTGGTCACCGTTTGTGAGACACTTTCCTGCAGCTCGTCTTTATGACCGAACTGCAGTCGTGGATCAAAAAGAGACCAAGGAAGGGTGAATGACATCACAAGTGTCACTTTGCTCTCAAGCAGCTTTGCCATCCTGGGTCAACCTTGATCGACTGCAACACAACTAAAGCATTCTATAGGGGATTAGTGGAGGGGAGGTATGATGATGATCTTGGGGCAAACCTGGGTGTCGACAAGGAATATCTGACCCACCTGTTCAAGATAACTTTTGGGCTGGGACCTATCGATAACTTCCAGAGATCCCTGGCCTGGCAGTGCTATCAAGAAGCTCTACCCGTTTGGGATAAACTCTACAGGCATGGCTCGAGAAATACGGGGCCGACCTGCCCGAGATGCGGTCAGAACGATGAAACTGTTCTGCACGCACTCATACAGTGTCCAACCATTTCCAACCTGTGGGCCTATGTCAAACAACTGCTATCGCATGTGGGATGAGTCAGTTTATCAACTGAGTTTATCGTGAATATTGTCACACCTCCTTCCTTGAAACGGGAAGGAAGAGCCATTTGCATCATACTTGTGGCTATGGCAAAAGAATGCATATGGTGGACATGTCTGAAAGGTCTAGAGACAAACACTTTCCTCTCAGGTCAATCTCACATCAACTTGAAGAGGAAGGTGAGAGTAGAGAGGGAAGTTTTGTCTAGTGAATGTTTAAAATAAAGATGGGTGAATGTAGCAAGGATGGCACGTGTGCATGACAGAGCCACCTTGGGCATAATCCTATGAACCAAAAAAAGAAAGGAAAAAAGAGAGTCACTTACTGTAATATGTTTTTTTTTTTGCATGACATTATTGCCCAAGATTACACCATGGTCTTTTCCGTAGGCTTTTCTTTCCACAGATAAACCTAATCTGTTCCCCTTTTTTACATTGACATTTCTGTGATGCACAATCCCTATTGATCGACCTTTTTTTTTCATGATCCCTTTTGATCGAATTCTACCCCTACTTTTTTTCTTCCCAAAAAGAAAAGCTCTACTTTGTATTTTGTCCCCTCAGTGTTCAGCCCAGTGTGACCAATAAAGAAACATATATTACCTGACAGTATTACCTTCTCCATTCCTGAGAATAATCCCCACAATGCACTACCATGTAACTGCTATCCTGGGACCATCTGCCCTATACAAACCTATTGCAGAAGGTCTAATGTAATTTATAAATGCACTGTCCTCAATATTTTGCACAATTTTACAACCATATATACGTCAACTATAAATTTTAAACAGTGATATGTATCAAATCTCAATTCTTTTAAATACAAGAGACACTGTAAATCCACAACACTCACCAGTCACAGAGATCATCTCAAAAATAGAAATATTCTCTACATCTTGTCATGGTCCATAATAGATTCAGGGCTCCCATACCAAGGTCAACACTCAGCCTGTAAGTTATGCCTAAAAGAGGCATTCCACATATTAAAACTCAACTCTTCAATACTACTAAATAAATATAATGCAGCCCTAGGTATATGCAACCACCACTTTTTTCATACCTTCAAATTTTACAACAAATCTAAATGCTATCTAAATAACCATACAATCTCCAATAACCCTATTTGACTTTCCATTGTCTCTGTTTTTAATTTTTTAACTCACCGATCTTATTTTAATTGTTTAATACTACATATATGGACACGCATATGAGTACGTATGCAAATGTATGTGTGTATGTATATATATGTGTGTATGCATTATGTGTGTGCATGTATGTGTATATGTATGCACATGTATGTGTATATGCATATATCTATGGGTGTGTGTGCATATATATATATATATGCATACATGTGCATGGGTTTAGATATACAAGTATGCAGGCTTATATAATGGTACATATATACACGTGTGCATATATCAATACACACTTATTTCTTTCTTTCTCTTTGATTCCTCAACCTACACTATCACATTAGCCAGTACAATAAACACATATGTCTATTTATAGAAACTTGACCATTCTTAGTATTCTTCCCTTCTGTTCTGAGGTTTATTACTCACTGTAGAAACCCCCCTCCTATACCTTTTTCTCTAGCCATCCCTTAGTGCCAATTCTAACATATCACCCCACCACATACACCTCAGATATATTCATTCCTTATATTCGTATCTCTTCCTATTCCTCCCCCTATCCTCTCTCATCCCCCTCATAATATCTTGACCACCAATTAACACTCCTTTTTTTAGTTTTTTTCATTTTTAATTTTCTCTTCCTTTTTCTTTCGTTTTTATTTCCTCACCTATTCCTTTTGACCATTATCCTCATTTTAATATACACATCTTTCCTCTCCTATCTTTCTACTTAATACTACCACTATATTCTCAAAATTTCAATTACAGAACAAGGCGCCTTTGAATGAATAGCACTGGGTATCTACGTCACGATGCATACCAATTGTAATGAAAAATATGAAATCCTATCGGAATTTACATCCCATGAACAAGAAACATTTTTACCACTTCTCCACACAGCTTCCCTTGGATAATGGAACTGCGACTATAACATCCTTCATATATTTTAAATTCTACTTTTATTCCCTTGTTTCTCTGGATACTTCTTTTTTCCTTCATTTTCCAAAATAACTCCTCATATTCAACTCTACTATTTCCCTCTATTTAACCAACTCACATTCTCTCTAATGATAGAATATCCCAGAAAACAGCTATAAGACTAACTTTCGCTTTATAAATGTCCTGAAAATTCCACACAGTCTAGGCTTTGCTTTCTCATTTAATTTAACACACACACATACACACATATTGGTTGCTTACCGATTTAAATATTGTAGCTGTTACTAGTGCGGATGTTATCATTTTATGCTGATATTCGTGTGGAAGTTGAGCTTGTATCAGAAGCAGCGGAGGAATTCATGCTTTCGCCTTCTGTTGTGGGTCCTCCCTACAAGCTCTCAGGTATCTGTCATCGCCACATATATGACATACAGGTCGTCTGTTCTCCTCTGTGACTTAGATTTCTATCTTATTCGGTAGCTGAATTAGTCTTTTCAAAATAATCCGGTGTCACCTGTAATTGAAACATCCGTTTTATTTCGAGCCGATTTTCCTGCCTCTTGTAGTGGCAGTGGCGATAGTTTCCTTACATTCACTGACTGCTTCACCTACTTTATTATCACCATCCGATTCTCCTTTCAGCTAGCTGGCCGTTAAAGGCACATTAAAATAACTTCAAGATAACATTAAAATTAATGTTATTCGAAAACAGAACTTTTCAATATTTCCTCAAATACTTTACCCCGTAGGGGTAAGAGAGAACGAGGCCGAGGCAACTAACGAAGATTCTGGTTAGTTAACTAAATCGTCCCCAAAAATCATAAAAATCACGCACAACACTCCTGTGCGTGTTGCTTGTAAATTAATTAACAACGGTAATGACATCCACCACAGCAACAGCAACAACGATAAGTATTTCTGCAATAGGTACAAAGCTTTAAATTTTGAGAGGTGGGGGGGGGGTTTAGTTAATTAAAAATTGACCCCGATACTCAAGTGAAGTTTATTTTTTTGACCACGAAAGGATGAAAGGCAAAATCGACCTTGAATGAATTTGAATTCAGATATAATCAAAAACA
>JAOPJW010003619.1:39501402-39513907 GCA_027122535.1 Octopus maya | reverse complement strand
CCCACTCCACAAACACACACACACACACACACACACACACACACACACACACACACACACACACACACACAAATATGTACACACATTGGCATCATGGCTACTTCAGGAATGTTAAACATTGAGAATTAGTTTACTATAGATGTGTGTCTACATTTATTGTCTGAGTTTTGTAAAGGTAAAATTCTAGCTTCAAGCTAAAATTAGTTTTAATTCTATGCTGAATAAATGTGCTCTTAAAGTAATGATGCTCTATCGGAACTGTTGTGTATGTATGTTTGTGTGTTTATGTACACTATAAGATGAGGAATTCCTTGGGTAGATTTATGATTTCTCTGATGTAAAGAAAAAGCATTTATTTTATCTTTTGTAGAAAAATTCCAGCTTCATTCTGACAGTTATGGTGCATTATCTGACAAAGGAACACCATTGTAAAATGTTAACAAATATCATTAATATCATAAAGATTGCAGGGTGGTGGTTTTGCAAAGCCATTAGAAACCCAAACAAAATGCCTCACTGTATTTTGTTGCAAACCTTTTTGTTCTGATTTCAAACCCACTGAGGCCATATTTGCTTTTTTAGCCTTCTGGGATCTATAAAAAGAAGCACTAATCCTGACTATATCCTTCCATAAAATCTATGGCCTGGTACAAATGTTGGAAATCATTAACAGAAAGATCTGAATAAATTTGATTTTAGCATGCTTGTCAGAGCTTACTTAAGCAAAAATATATGCATATGTGAGTATGTATGAACATGTATGCATATTTGGCAACTGTATAAAACATGCTTTGTCAGATGTCATTATCAATGAATTGAAACAGAAAATTCTAATATTTTATTTTTATTTTTATCCAAATATTTCCGAAGCATTGCAAAGCTTCATATTCACAAATGGAGTGAATGCAAAATGAGTAGATGTACCATTTGCTGAGAGATGGCTGTGTGGTTAAGAAGTGTGCTTTGCAACCATGTGATTTGTGGTTCAGTTTTACTGTGTACATCTTGGGAAAGTGTTATCTATAGCTCTGAGTTGACTAATGTTTTGTGAATGAATTTGGTAGATGGAAACTCTGCAGAAGCCAATCGGGTGTGTGTGTGTGTTTGAATCTTTTCCTGTGTATGTATGCAGGTAGTAGTCATATTGTTAACAGAAAATGGATAGATAAGGTAATTCATGTAGACAGAGTGTGATCAAGCTTGAACTACTGTAAGATAACATGACAGTGATATTGTCTCAGCATATGCACTGCATATATGATTGGGAGATGAATAGAAGGATTGCATTTATGAGACCCCTCTACAGGCTACGCCCAAAGTAGATGACAGATGTCATTCATTATAATCATCATTATTGCTTAATATTGATTTTCCATACTGGTATAGGTTGGACAGTTTGACATGAATTGACAAGTCAGGGGTGTGTATGTGCATGTATATCTCTGTAAATATTACATTTTTTGTATTTTATATATCATCATCATCACCATTTAATATCTGCTTTCCATGCTGGCATGCATTAGACAGTCTGACTGGAACTGGTAAGCTGGAGGGCTGTACCAGGCACCAGTCTGATTTTGGTGTGGTTTCTACAGCTGGTTGCCCTTCCTTAAGCCAACCACTCAAAAAGTGTAGTGGATGCCTTTTATTTGTCACTGGCACCAGCCACAACTATGATCTCTTTTGGCTTGACGAGTCTTCTCAAGCACAGAAAATAGGCAAAGGCCTTGATCACTTGTCATCACCTCTGTGGGGCTCATGTCTTCCTGGGTCTACCTTCTCTACAAGTTTCTTTCACAGTTAGAGATCAGCATTTCTTTATGCAGCTTTCCTCATCTCATGCTTCTTATGCCCAATTTTTCTCTCAAGAAACTTACACTGTCGTATATGTACACTGACATTGCACATTCAGCGAAGTATACTAGCTTCATTTCTTTGCATGTCCTCTATAGTCACAGCCCACGTTTCACGGCTGTTTGTATACAAGCTTCATAAAATCTGCATTCACCTTGAGGGAGAGAGAGACCCTTTGTTACAAACAGAAGTAGAAGCTCTCTGACCTTTGCCCAGCCTATTCTATATACATACATATACACACACACATATAGAGAGAGAGCTAATGAATCAAATAAATACACTTGGGCTTTATAGATAAAATATAAACATATAGAAGGATATATAAAATAGAAACAAAAAAATTGAATTACTCTAAAGTTGAACAGTCATGTATAAGCATATAGATATTCATATATTTATAGAACAGATTTGCATGGAGTGCAAAAGTTACAGAAAACTAAGGGAAGAAGGCATAGTATTTCAAGTCCGATAGCTATTTCTGGGGGCTTGGAATTATGTAATAGTTGTAATGTTGACAGATGGAGTGTGCAAAAAGTCAAGAATATGCAACAAGTAGTGGATGCATTACTGTAAATCCAGGAAAACAGAGGCCAGATTTATGTAATAAAATTATTTATGAATATGTTCTTATACACACAAAACTGACCAAGCTGTTGACATATTCAAAAACATATATGCACAAAGCTGCACACACTATTGACATTTCTCAAGCTGTTTAATAAACTGAATCCTGTATAGCAACACAATGAAATGAGCCGCTAAACATAACTAAAATAGGAAAATGTATGGATGAAAATACCAAGAAATTAATGATTATACAATATATCTGAAACATAGTTATGTGAATGTTGTATAAACAATATTTAAAACTAAAAATAAGTTATTTAAATATTATCAATATGAGTTATTTGAAATGTAGGACTAACAGAATGACAGTTGAAAAGGGTTAAATAATACAGAAAAAGATTAAATCAGAATTTTTGTTAAGAATATTGTGGAGGGGGATAAGAGGTTTTCTGAAGATGCACAAGCTTCAGATCTTTGTACAGATTAGTACCAACTAAAAGTAGGCCTTGTAATGTTAAAATTCAATTATTTATTTTCAAAAACCAAATATACTTTGCTAAAAAGTGTCTAAAAGTGTAGATGTGTGGGTTGAATCACGATTTCACTGGGTTTACTGTAAGACCTATATATTTTTTAATAATAGTATAACTAATTGTTGATATCTATGCACAGTACAGAGTAGACCTTGTGCGATGTTCACCATTCAAAGTATATACAATTATATATTTGAGTAGGATTAATAGTTGCTGAAATTGTATGTTTCTTATTGCTAATACTACCTGAAGATGCTGCGAAATTATTAGAAGTAGAAAAACTAATTTTAAAAGAGTGTTGAATATCTCAGAGAAATTCAGCATGACAAAAATGCGACAAGGTTGGCCCTTGGAATTACAGGTACTACTCACTTTTGCCAGCTGAGTGGACTGGAGCAATGTGAAATGAACTGTCTTACGCAGGGACACAACATGCTGTCGGGAACTGAACTCACAACCTGACAATCATGAGCCGAATATCCTAACTGCCAAGCCATGTGCCTTCACATATGAGTATATGTCATATAACGTATACAGCAAAAATATTTTACTGTGAATTTTCAAGAGAAAATTATGTTGAAACAAGTAGTGATAACACAATATGATAAATTTTAACTGGCAGTGGAGATAAGATGAAAGAAAAATTACAAAGAAAATCAAGTAAAGGTCAAACAATATCAACAACTATGGCATTCAAAATGAATTCACTTTGAAATTCCCCAACCCATCCTTGATGCTAAACTCCAAATCGAGCAGACCTATTATTAAAGAAATATCTTTACAACACTGAAGTTATAGATTTCTTAAGAATCAGTAAGTGGCTAACATCAGTAAAACAGTAGTGGAGTTAAAAGTGGCAACTCTAAAAAAACAAAAAGATTGTCAGCTATATTTTTATCAGAAAGATTTTGTTAGCTTATCACAACAATGATGATGACTATCACCATCATCATTTTAATGCCTGCTTTCCATGCAGGCATGTACTGCAAATGTCCACAATTATTACTGAGTTCTGAACTGAATATAACTAATTCAGATAGTGTTGTTTGGGGCTAAAAAACAGAAATTAGCTACTATGAGAGAAACAAACTTTAGTAGAATTCCTCTTTGCATGATGTGCATTTTTTTGTATTTTATTGAGTAAATTTCTACAGATTTTTCTGGCTTTGATTTTTGAGTTTAATACTTCAAATTGTTGAGTCAAAATTTGGTAATATTATTCATTAAGGATTTATTCATTAATAATTTAATTACAGAGAACTTGGACTTGGAGAAAACTTGAAGTGGTATTTCAGTATCACAACTGCAATGTAAGTGATACTGATTCTGAGCGAGAGTGGTGTTTTCATATAGTTGATCATTGCATCAATGTTTTTGTTAGTGATATGGGCCCTGTTAAACCTTTGAACTTAGAAGTAAAGCCCATTGACTATTATCTTCAACTTTTTTCTGAATGAACTTTTTTGTCAGGATGAGTGATGACAAAGTATGCAAGTCAATAGGGCAACACCACCTTCATTACATCAATAGAGGAAATGAAAGCATATCTAAGAATTCTTTTTCCGATGTTAGTTATGCAACTTCCAAATTAATGAGTCTATTGGAATGCAAATTCAGTTCTGAGATAGAAAATTGATAGCCAGTAATCATTATCTTGTAAATATTTATGAAAACACCCTTGTGGCATCGGCTTACCTGTATTGAACTTACTTAAGTGAGTGAAAGTGACACGACAACAAGTAAAAACCACAAGCGTAATGTACCGCAATGAACATTATATCATTATTAACTGGTTTCATTCATGCACTAGTTATATTCCCCAACTCAATTGATATTTACTGCATCTATATCAATCTCTATTTCTAGTCATTTATCATACTATTCACATTCACATGAACTTATCTATCCACCTACTCTTTCCGTTCTTCTATCCCTACTCTCTCTCTCTCATAAATACCCTCACCATTTTTCTTCCTTTCCAGCTGGGGAATATTGTATTTTCATCTTCAGCAAGACATCATACTTCCACCTCCTTCAATAGTGTTACATACTCAGTTGAGTGGTCTTGGTTTGTGAGTACTTGGCGACCTCACTGATGGTAGGGGGAAAAAAAAAAAAGAAACCCCATTTAGTACATCCTGTTAAGTGGTTGGCATTAGGAAAAGCATCCAGCAGTAGAAACCATGCTAAAGCAGATATTGAAGTTCGGTACAGTCCTCTGGCTCCTTGGTTCCTACTAAACTATTCAACCCATGCCTGCAATGAAAAAGGAATGTTGAATGATGATGATTACCTACATTTCATCAGAATTTCCAGATTTATACTGAGAAAGCATTGCTATTAATTATTATTTTTTTTTTAATTGTTACATTCACAGTCTGTTCTACACTCAATGTAGAAAGATTGAGAGCAACATTTAAAAAATATGTAAAGTAAATACGAATGTGGTGACACTGAAAACAACGCATCACTTACTCACTGATGATAAAATAATTTTTAATGATTAAGTAAGAATCACAATATAACACTGAGAAAATTAAAAAATTTAAAACACCAAAAGACCTTGTATAAAAATTATTCAGATATCTTATATAAAAATGTTAGACACATGAAAGGATTTTATGGTTTTATATACTTGTGTTTGAATTGAAAGCAACATGTAAAAGTTCTGGTGAAGGTTTTATGTATTTAAATTGTGTTAATTTGCTTCTGCATATATGTGTGCATGAACATATGTGTTTGTATGAGTTTATGAGACTGACAAATGTTGCAGTTAATTTTCCTGTCGATAT
This sequence comes from Octopus maya, assembly GCA_027122535.1. NCBI lineage: Eukaryota > Metazoa > Mollusca > Cephalopoda > Octopoda > Octopodidae > Octopus > Octopus maya. The sequence continues at coordinate 39,508,158 of JAOPJW010003619.1, read as the reverse complement.
AAGAAACTCTATGGTTTTAAATAATGAGACAAAGATGAATTTTTTTCTGCTTAATGTACAAAGCAAGATTCTCAATCTTAAGTAGCCGGACATTGTTGCTATTGCCAGCATTGAAAACTCTGTACACATGATAATTGGCCAGTTTTTGATTAGCAAATTCTAATTCTTTGTTAGATATTTCAAAAATTGATTTCTTTTCTGAAAGAGTACTTTTCACTTCAATATATTCCTCATGGAAATGTTGGCTTCCATTTTCATCTGTCTTTTTCAGTACAACTTTTATGTCATATGGTTGTCCCGTTTCTTGTAGCTCATTCATCCAACTGATACTGTAGATAAAACTCTCAGCTAGGCTTTTCTGTTGCAATAAATAATTAAACACCAGATGTTCACCCCAACGTGCTGTCATGACATTGCAGTCTGTTGAATCAGGATCAATATTGTACTGTTCTGGTATGTTCAATTCATTCCCTCTTGCTAGTTCCTTGTATTCAAGATCTTTACAGCCTTCTAACCAAATTGGGAAATCTAACAAAAGAAAAAAGACAGAAATAATTATAACTACAAATACTGACTTTCACAGAGCACAACAGAGCGACTATTGCTGTTAATCAGAACATGTTGTTCTTGTAACTGAATTAGAGTAGAGAGAGTCCTATAATTATCATATAGATTTTCTAAATTTGTGTATATGCTGATTGAGCAGATGACCAGCACATAAATAGCACCATCCAAACATGGCCAATACCAGTGCCTCCTGAGTGGCTCCTGTGCAGGTGGCACATAAAAAGCACCCAGTACACTCCCAGAGTGGTTGGCATTAGGAAAGGCATCCAACTGTAGAAACATTGCCAGATCAGATTGGAGCCTGGTGCGGCCTCCTGGCTTGCCAGTTCCCAGTCAAACCGTCAAGCCCATGCCAGCATGGAAGATAGACATTAAACGATGATGATAGGAACTTTATTGTGGGCCATGATCTGATATCTTCAGATGGTGAGTATTTTCTTCTTAGGTATTTTAGCTAATTCATGATAGTCAGAAAATTAAACGAAATGAAATATCGATCGGATATAATTAATAGCAATTATTTGAAAATGGAATTTAAACTTTATATATTAAAGGATATGAAAATTGTAAAATTACAGGCAGTGCCCATAGCAATTTAAAATGAATTCAACACCACCATCATCGTTTAACATCCGCTTTCCATGCTGGCATGGGTTGGACGGTTTGACTAAGGACTGGTGAGCTAGATGACTGCACCAGGCTCCAATCTGATCTGGCAGAGTTTCTACAGCTGGAAGCCCTTCCTATAATGCCAAAAACTCTGAGAGTGTGGTGGGTGTTTTTACGTGTCACCTGCACAGGAGCCAGTCCAGTGGCACTGGCAACGCCCTCGCTTGAATGTTGTTTTTCACGTACCACTGGTACAAGTGCCAGTAAGGCGATGCTGGTAACGATCATGCTCGAATGGTGCTTTTTACATGCCACTAGCATGGGGGCCAGTTAGTGACCCTGGCAACGATCACGCTCAGATGGTGCTTTTAGCGCTCCACTAGCATGGATGCCAGTCATGCGGTGCTGTCATCAAATTTGATTTCAATTTCACTTGCCTCAACAAGTCTTCACAAGCAGAGTTTAGTGTCCAATGAAAGAAAGGTACACCTAAGTGGGCTGGTTAAACCACTGGTATAAGCCACGGGTTATGATCTCACTTGGCTTACCAGGTCTTGTCAAGCACAGCATATTTCCAAAGGTCTCGGTCACTAGTCATTGCCTCAATGAGGCCTAATGAGCGAAGGTCGTGCTTCATCACCTTATCCCAGGTCTTCCTGGTCCTACCTCTTCCACAGTTTCCCTCAACCGCTAGGGTGTGACACTTTTTCACACAGCTATCCTCATCCATTCGCATCACATGACAACACACCAGTGCAGTCGTCTCTCTTGCACACTACATCTGATGGTTCTTAGGTCCAACTTTTCTCTCAAGGCACTTATGCTCTGTTGAGTATGCACACTGACATTACACATCCAGCAGAGCATACTGGCTTCGTTCCTTGCAAGCTTACACATGTCCTCAGCAGTTCATGGCCCATGTTTCACTGCCATGTAGCATGGCTGTTCGTACACATGTGTCATACAGTCTACCTTTTACTCTGAGCGAGAGGTCCTTTGTCACCAGCAGAGGTAGGAGCTCTCTGAATTTTGTCCAGGCTATTCTTATTCTAGTAGCTACACTTTCAGTGCACCCATTCCGGCTACTGACTTGGTCAGCGAGGTAACAGAAGCTATCAACTACTTCTAGTTTTTCTCCCTGGAATGTGACAGAAGTTGTTCTCTGCACATTTCCAGTGTTTATTGCTCCTGAGCATCTGCCACATACAAAAACTATCTTCCTAGTTAACCTTCCTTTGATATTGGTGCACCTCTTATGTGTCCATAGCTTACACTGGGTACATCTTATAGAGTTTCTACCTACGCCTTTTCTCCAGATCAAGCAGGGCCATCTACCTGAAGGGGTTTGTGGTTTTTCTGCTTTCCTACTTATTAGGACTTTGGTTTTAGCTAGGTTGACTCTAAGGCCCTTCGATTCTAACCCTTGCTTCCACACCTAAAACTTTTCCTCTAGTTCTGATAGTGACTCAGCAGTTAGCACAAGGTCACCAGCATAGAGGAGCTCCTGACCTGAAGTCGTTAACTACTAGTCTATGTTGAGGGGTACATTCTTCGCCTGGAAAGGTTTTGGCATTTATAAGCAGCCATCTTTCTCTTTTTCTAGCGAGGATGTAGTCAATTTGGCTAGTGTGTTTGCCAGAATGATAAGTGACTGGAAGGTTTCCTGAAGTTGGTATTGCAAACCATAAGATCATTTGCATCACAGAACTCCCGCAGTCTGGTTCCCTCCTCATTACGGGAACCAAAACCATAGCTTCCATGTATGCCATGGAAGCCCCCTGCATGTTATCCAATATGTCCATTGAAGTCACCAGCCACAAAGAGAAGGTTCCTGTCATTTGTCAATGAGGTTGTCTGCAAGAGGGTGTTATAAAATTGGTCATCAGATAGCCCTGGTTGAGGGGCATAGACTGAGATAATGGTTGCTAACCCATGATGAAGCACTAATCTAATCTTAAGTATTCTGTTCCATACTCTGACTACCTCAATTACCTTATCAATCCATTCCTCTGCAAGAAGTATACCCACACCCCCGACCCCGTCAGTGTTCCTTGCCCAGAAAATCTTGTACCTGTGCTCTTTGCCTGTGAGGAACCTAGCGGAACCTCCACTCCACCTTACTTCTTGGGGGCAAGAAAAGTTGAATCTTACCAAAATTAGGCTGTGGGTATCTTTTAGCCTTTGGCTCCTCAAGGTCTTCATTAGATCGTTTTCGCCTAAGTGAAGTCTTTTGGTTTACTGTTTCAGAATTATTAGTTTGAGAATTTTCCGATAAACTGCTGCTCATATGTTTTTCAGATCTCCTATTCAACTCCATATCCTGTCCTTGTGTTGAGGGAGCATCTACAAAGACAAATTGATTGTACTGACTGAAGTAAAATTTTGACAATGGCAAATTGTCTGGTTTCTTTAATTGACAAAATATTTTTTAACAACCCAACCATATCCAATTATGTGGTTGTGAGATTTATTACAAATCAGAACCAAGAGATGATAAACCTTAAAAAGTTTTTGATATTTTTAAGCAGAGTTCAATATAATATGCATGATTTTACCCTGTAGTATTCACAACCTTATTTTATGATGTGACAGAGTTAAAAATACTATCATTATAGATTCTTCTCCAGTTATTCCCAGTTGCCTAATAATTTTACTTTATACAACTTTTTCTTAATTGTATCTAATTGTACCTACAATGTCAGAAAGGTAGAATAAAACTGCTCATGGGACCCTGGGAGGGCTCCTCTCAAATTTGAAGATTAAAATTCCAAATGAACATTAAATCTTTAAGCCTTGTCAATAAAGATAATAGTAAACACAACATGAAATTTTAAAGGTGTAATTTTTCCTTCTTTGTAGAAAAATATGGTTATGATAATATATGAACAAGGTAAAGCATATTTGAATATAAATGCTAATCTCAGACTGTATGAATATGACTTGTAAACTTTTGTATATGCTTTATTCTCTGTGCAACCAGAATGACCAGAAGGCAATATATTTTATACAAAATAGCAGTAAGTCAAATTTCTAATAGCACTATTAGAAATAAATTTTTCTGATAATGTTTGATACAATATGCAGTCTTGATAAATGATAAACCTTAAAAAGTTTCTGATATGCTGGAGTTTGCCAAAAGATCTTTCTGCTGATGCTACAGAAGCTGAAAATCTCAACAATATTCTGAAACCAATACAAATATTTGGTAATATCTCACAAGTTTTGTAGTCAGTTAACTTAGCAATTCAATAATGATTTTCCAAAATTTATCTTATGTACTGATGGTAAATGACCATTGTAAAATCTTTATATAAGTCCCTCACACTTTTCTAGTTTACTTTCTGACATTATGAGATATTTCTAAACAAAATGGAAATGTCCAGTCAACTGCTTTGCAGCATTAAAACATAGGTAATCCTGCAATGAAATTATAAATCAAAATCTAAAACATGACACTTTCCCAAGGTGCTGCACAGTGGAATTTGGCCCACAATTGCATGACATATATATATACACACACATATTTGTGTTTGTGTATCCTGTATATTATTTAAAAAAACATTATTCACAAGATTCGGCATACCAGATGTGATTGTTTCTGAGAATGGAACACAATTTGTGTCCAGTGAATTTAGAATATTCTGCTCTACCATCAACATGATCTCTCTATGACAGCTACAAGAGAAGTGCCAAGAGCAAAGGCAACAACTCTCCATCACCTTCATTGACCTCACAAACACTTTTGACCAAGTTAGTAGGAATAGACAATTCAAAACCCTTGCCAAGATTGGCTATCCTTGAAGATTTCTCAGGATTGTCCAATTGTTTCATGCAGATATGAAAGGTATCATTCAATTTGATGACTCTTCTTTGGAGGCATTCAACATATGCAGCAGTGTGAAGGAGGGCTGTGTGCTTTCCTCCACCACTTGGCATCTTCATAGTCATGCTGAAGCATGCATTTGGAACATCAACTGATGGTGTCTGCCTCCTCCCCAGATCAGATGGGAGACTTTAGTCTGTCAAAACTGAAAATGAAATCCAGGGTTCATCAGGTACTCATCAGAGAAATGCTGTTTGTGGATGAAGCAGCATTGAGAGTGGACTCTGAGGAGCAAATGCAGCACCTCATGGACAAACTCTCAAAGGCCTGTCAGGAATTTAGCCTGACTATTAGTCTGAAGAAAACCAACATATATGACCAAGGTGTCAAGCACTCTGCTAATCCCCAAAAACTATGAGGTGGAGGTAGTGCATGAATTCACCTACCTCAGCCCCACTATCACTGGTAACCTCTCTTTGGACCCTGAGATAAGCAGGGAAGTTGGACAAACATCCTCCATATTTGCCAGGCTTACAATGAGAGTCTGGGAGAAAAGAAAACTGACCACAAACACCAAGACTGCTGTCTCTAAGGTGTGCATCCTCAGCACACTGCTTTATGGCAGTGAAACACAGAGCCTCTACTCCAAACAGGGGCAGTGTCTCAACATCCTCCACCTTTGTAGTCTGAGATGCATCTTGGATATCGAGTAGACTGACAGAGGAGACACCAACACTGAAGTTCTCAACAGTGCCAAGATACCCAGCATATTCACCCTGCTCCAACAGTGTCATCTATGCTGGCTTGGTCATTTATATTGCATGCCAGATGGGAGGATCTCAAAAGGCCGACTATATGGGGAACTGGCCACTGGCATAAGAGCATGAGGATGACCTCATCGTTGTTTCAAGAACATCCTGAGATGAGAGAAGGTTGCAAATGGACAAGTAGTATACAAGGGGATGAAGTGAAGTGAGGGGAAGAGAAACTAGAACTTGCCACTGAAGAAAAGCACACTTGAAGAAAGGAAAGCCAGTGGCACTGGTGGAGAGCTTCTTCAACTGCAATTGTTGCATGCAGGACTGCCACTCTTGTGTGGGACTTTTCATCCACAGCAGATGCTGCACCACTATCAGCAGCCAGTATAAAATTCTCTAGACACACATCCATGGCCTCTCAAGACTGATCGATGCCTATATATAACTCAACCATCTAGTTGTAAGAATAGGTCCTGCAATATTTTATGGTTTGCCTCATCTTTCTCTATAGATGTTAAAACAAATATAAGTACAAGCTTTTTATTCTTCTAAGATAATCACTTTCCCAGCAATTATAAGTATACTAAGATATTTAATAAGGAGAAGCTAAGAACATCTTGGAATTGTATAAGTACCGAAGTAAGATGTTTTTCATTATGATTGCATTTTACAAAGTACATCTTAAAAGAAATTAAAGATAAACCGCCAGACAGACTACAACCCATTCTATTGAAACTTTCGACATTTGTAAAATACCACCTATACTTGTGTGGAGGCACAATGGCCCAGTGGTTAGGGCAGCAGACTCACAGTCTTAGGATCATGGTTTCGATTCCCAGACTAGACGTTGTGAGTGTTTATTAAGCAAAAACACCAAAAGCTCCACGAGACTCCGGCAGGGGGTGGTGATGAACCCTGCTGTACTCTTTCACCACAACTTTCTCTCACTCTTTCTTCTTGTTTCTGTTGTACCTGTATTTCAAAGGGCCAGCCTTGTCA
>JAOPJW010003619.1:39483961-39501302 GCA_027122535.1 Octopus maya | reverse complement strand
GTTTCTGTTGTACCTGTATTTCAAAGGGCCAGCCTTGTCATACTCTGAATCTCCCTGAGAACTACGTCTGTGGAGTGCTCAGCCACTTGCACGTTAATTTCACGAGCAGGCTGTTCTGTTGATCAGATCAACTGGAACACTTGTCATCGTAACCAAGGGAGTGCCTATACTTGCTGTGTAGTTAATTATCTCGCCTTGGTTATGCTGTTGTTTCAAAATATGTGTTCTCATTCAAACCTTGATTACTTCAAATGCAGTTATTAAACAACTTTGCTGACTTTATCAATTAGAAAACTGGTGTAATATATATATATATATAATGAAATTAATGAAGATGATGGAAACAGAGATTTGCACATCCAATATTTTATTATACAGTGATTTACATCATTCTTCACATGGACCTATGCATGTTTCAGTTGCAACCACTGCACACTGTTAAATGTGCATCTTGATGTTAATTATCGGTGCAGCTTCTTCAGTGTCCATTGTTGACAGTCATCCAAAGAAAACTATGAGACTGACTGAATAGGAGCCCTTTAGGAGGTGTTGGTGTTACTATAAATAGTTGTATTTCCTTGTGACATGAAGATTACCTTGGCTATTTAGGTATTTATTGTTGGGTTTGGTCATAAAATAGGTCAAAGTTCTTGTGGGTTCCTTAGTATTATAACTATTATTATTAATACAGCCTAAGCCACATAATATCATAAATAAACTTTTCAAGCTATATATTATCATATAAACTTAGGAGCATATAAAAAAAATCATACTGTTTTAATCAACATACTAACATAAAACAGAGTTCATACTAATCTACTTACCATACATACATAATATCAAATACACATATGAGAAATCAGCTGGGCAAGGATGCAGAGAGAGAGAAAGAGAGAGAGAGAAAGAGAGAATAAAAATATTTATCCTATTTCTCTTTTCATCATATTTGTTACTTATTTGTGTATTTTTAATAGGTAGGTTTGCATATTTACTATCTGCTCTGTTAAGATACTTTTGAGTAGGCTGGCTATGCAACACTGGTGTAGGCTACAGCTGTGATCTCACTTTATTTACCGGGTCTCGGTCTTTCGTCATCGCCTTTGTGAGGCCCAGGTCATGCTTCACCCCATCCTCCCATGTCTTCCTGGGTCTCTCTCTACCACTGGTTGGGAGTGGTGCTTCTTAACACAGCTCTCCTCATCCATCATGACCATACCAACACAGATGATGATGATGATGAGATATATTCCCCCTAATTTTTTCCCCAAAAGTATAGCTTAGTATTTTTGGGAAAAGGGCATGTTAGATGATGTAGTCCTAGACTACAAATGCTAGGTAGCCATGGCTGGAATGCTATCGATAAGTTTGTTACATTAGCTGGGGATAAATAAAACATCACTATGAACAAGACATGCAATGATTGGTGAGTGAAAAAGAGATAACAATGTCAAAATCTCAAATAACAGAGCCGTGATTTTGCCTTTTTCATGTGTTGACATTTTGAAGGTCTTAGTCAAGGGGAAGGGCAGCACCAGGAGGGGGTGGAGGTGGATATCACCAAAACTGGTTGGAGAAGGAAGAAATCATTACTTATGAATTACTAGAGAAGGAATAATTCATCAGGATACTGAGTTATGTTCAGATCCAGAGATCTGGTGTAAATTGTAATGGAGTGGACACTACTAAATATCTTTAATAGTTAAATGGGGATGGTGGTAGTGATGTTAAACCAGGCTATGGATGAAGCCTACAACCATAAGTAGATAATAGTTGTTATCAAACAATCATAACATGATTAACTAAAACTCATATATTCCTCCATGTTTCTCATTTCAAACCCCATCGGTGTTGACTTTAAAATAGGGGTTACATATTTTAACTTTAAATCTTAGGATGGCAGCATGGTACATTACTTTTCTAAGACAGTAACAGTAACAGCACTAAAAACTTGTTTGTCATAGCAAGAACATAGATAGAACCAACTGTGATCAATTACCACAACATTTAAATACTATGAATTAGTAAAATAAACAACAACAAAATGAATGTTTATACACATGTCAAGGAACATATACATAGTTTAAAATTTTGGCACAAGGCAAGTAATTTTGGGGGTGAAATTAAGTCAATTACATCGACCCTAATGCTTGACTGGTACTTATTTTGTTGACCTCAAAAGGATGAAAGGCAAAGTTAATTTTGGTGGAATTTGAACTGAGAAAGTGAAGATGGATGAAATGCCACTAAGCCTTTTGCTCAGTGTGCTAACGATTCTGCCAGCTTGCTGCCTCATACATGTACAAATACTGAAAAACATATATACACAACTTCCTACATCACTACATGCATGTGCTTTACACCCACATATAAATACACTTATATAGGTGACAAAGAAATTTTAAAAAAACCTTTACTCACCCTTATCGACTGCTGCAGTAGCTTTGACAGCTGATTGGTTAGACTTCTCAAATTGAACTCTCTGTTCATCAGTTGAGGCTGAGAAAAGAGAAAAAGTCTTTAAATTTAGATAATTTGACTTTTTCAACACAGAGAAAAATTGGTAATTCTACTTGTTCATATTTTACTATTGTACGTTGATTAGTACTCTACTTGCAATCTCAACATTGCGTCAACACAAGGAATATTAGAGCCAGAGATATGCGATATTTCGAAATCAAATGCCATCAACTGAATAGCCCATTGCCTGATTCTAGCAGAAACATTTGCAGGGATCAGCTTTATGGGTGGAAGATATATCTTAAAGGTCTATGATCTGTATTGAGTTAGATCCTTTTACTTAGCAGGAATGGTTTGAGACAGGTAATGGCCCATACAATGGAAAATGATTTGCATTCGATATTTGACCAATTAGATTTAGCAGGTGTCTATTTGCTTGACACATAGAACAGCATGACCATTTTATGAAAGTACTGCCGCAATGCTGTTCATTGAGGCATCTGTCATCAGCTCAGTAGGTAATTTAGGATTAAATGGCTTCAATACTGGTTCTTTACATAACTCATCTTTAATATTCTAAAATTCAAGTTGGCACTTGTTTGTCCACTGAAAACAATTGGCAGTAGTTAGTTTCTGCATGCTAATTGTTTTCTCACTGAAATTTGAAATGAATAACTCAAAGTATCTGATTAGTACAAAAAAGGATCACAGTTGCTCAGTGTTTTTTAGCTGAATTAATGCCATGATCCTGTGAGTGAGTTCTTTTGTGGGTTTAATTCCTTTTGCCAATATCACACAGCCTAAAAATGTGATGCTTGCAGTCTTTTGAGTATTTTTTTCCTTTGTTGACACTGATTTGTTTTTCGTGTAATCTTCTGAGGATGGCATTTAAATATTTATTTAGGCTCTCTTCTGTCTTGGCAAAAACAATTATATTGTCTTGGTAGACAATGGAACTTTTTAGTCCTTTGAGTACTACATTCTCTATAGCATGCTGAAAAATTGAAAAACTATTTTTCATACCCATTTGTAACTGCATAACCAAGTATACTCCTCTGGTAATATTGAAGGTGCAGAGCTTCTGACTATTTTCAATGAGCTCAATCTGCCAATATGCATCAGTTAAGTTAATCTGACTGAAGAATCTTGCACCGCTAAGCTTGCTGAACGTGGTTTTTATTTGTAGCAAAAGATAAGCTTCTGAGCATATTCTTTTTTATTTAGGTGAACTTTGTAGTTGGGACACATATATAGTTGTTCATTTTTCTTTCTAACCCACATGACTGGAGAAGTATTGACTATGCCACCTGGAGCACATTTTTTAATTACACCGTTGGCTTCCAATGCGTCTATTTCCTAAGTAACATCTTCCACGAGAGTAATAGGTACACTTCTGGTAGCACAGAATTTATCAGAGGCATTAGGTATTAACTTAACTGAAGCTTGCACTCCTTTTATCGTCGGCAGAAATGACTCAATGCTGCAAACTGTTTCAGCATTGAGCAGGTCACAATCTAGTAGACTATACTTGCGATCACCTTTATTTTAAAAGTATGAAGGAATTGCTGACTTCTTCATTTCACTGTAAAGCAAGTGTCCCCAGTGCATTCCATGTGGTATCCATCATACAATTCATATGAAGTATGTTCCTGTGTAATTGTCACGCTGGTATCCTATGCTATTACAGATGAGGTAATGCTGCAGGGAGCACCCATCTCATGCATCATATCTATCATGTGCCCACTGAGTGAAACTGATTCAATCGCGGGTTTTTTTTTTATATGTGACCGATAAGAATCATGAGACAGTATGAGTTTTTTTGCTGACTGAGGTTTTAGGTGTTTCCAGACTTTCAAAATCACAGTATTCAGTGGCGTGATACAATTTGAAATAAATTGAGAAATTGACTCATTGGACTATTGAATAGTAGAGATGAATTTTGTTCTTTCAACTAATATCAGTTTCTTTGAAAGAGCAATATGATTTAGAAGCGAATTTTTTAGGTCATCATAAGTCATTTTCATAATATTCTTTAGGATATTAATATCTCGGATAATTTTTAATGCTTGTATACCTACCAAAGAAATGAATTTCATAGCCACAGGACTTTGGTCAGTATCTTGTAGGTTATCCTTTAATTTGTCCACGTAAACTTTTTGCTTCAAATGCCATAAGCTAGGTTGAGACGTCTTCAATCAACTCTAAGTTTATGTCAGCAAGAGATTTTCCTTGCTCTACTGGTGACGCTATTTTCAAGTTTTGTAATTTGCATATCTCATAAGCACAGATATAGGAACAAGGATCAAATAACCATAAACAGCAAATTTCTATCTCACTTTAGTGGAAGTACAACCAAAAACAGGACATATGAGAAGGGGTAACAACATCAAACATGAACCTATAGTGATGGAATCAATTGTGTGTTCCTGTTTAATTTAATTGCAATATATAGAAAAATAAATGGACAACTTCACATAAAACTTACGTATACTATGTGACTGGCAGTTTTTAATTATTTAAACAAATATACAGCATTTGTTATATATCCATTTGGAGTTCAACACATGACAGTACCCAGTCCATACTGTAGGGTGGTAAGTGTTAGGAAAGGCATCCAGCTGTGAAAACCCTGCAAAAGCAGACATTGAAGCATGATGCAGCCCTTGGACACATCAGATCCTATCAAATCATTCAACCCATGCCATCATCAAACATGGATGTTAAATAATGATGAAAAATGTGGAACAAAATCATAGAAAAAGCAACACAAGTGAAAAATAATGTAAATGTACCATGAAGAGCAATGTTTTTTTCTTGTCCTGATGATACATATTTCCCAGATTTCTTAGTTTGTTGTACAAATTCCTCTGTTTGTTGCTGAGGCTTTTCAGTCTTATCTAGTTGTTCATCAGCATGTGCTGAAATCTTGAATTTGGTTGACTGTCCAGATTTATAATAACCAGGAGCCTCAGGCAGAGGCCAGCTACATGCTCCACCATGACCACCACTTTCTAAAAAGGAAAGTTAAATTATTAAAAAAACACAAAAAAACTATGAACATTCATAATGCACGAACTTTTCAGTAAGTCAAAAAAGATTTATCAAAATATTTGGTAGGTTAAAAGTAAAAGTCTAAACTACCATATTTATTTGCATATATTATACATATTTTTCCAGATTTTATAACCCAAATATCAGAAGTGTACATTATACATGAGAACTTATTGTTACCCATTTTCCTAGCTCTAGTGCATGGCCATTATTAGGACTGTATGACTGGAAGTAAGAATATATCTTTTATCTTGTATTTTTTTCTTGTTTTAGTCATTAGACTGCAGCCATGTTAGGGCATCACCTTGAAGAACTTTTAGTTGGATGAACTTATCCCAGAACTTATTTTAAAGTCTGCTACTTATTCTATCGGTCCCTTTTACTGAACTGCTTAAGTCACTAGTTGTCAAGCAGTGGAGGAGAAACACAGACATAAAGACACACACACACAATGGGCTTCTTTCAATTTCCGTCTACCAAATGCACTCACAAGGCTTTGGTTGGCAGCTATAAGAGGACACTTGTCCAAGGTGCCACACACTGGGACTGAAAATGGAAACATGTGGTTAAGAATGTTCATTATATGTCTTCTTTGAAGATGGTATCACTCTGACTAAATACAGCATTTCTAGATATGAAGTAATCAGAAAACAGAATTGAAATGGTACCAATGAAACTGAATTTCTATGTGGAAAAAAAAACCCCAATAAATAGATGCTAATCTACATACTATGCCAACACAATTGCTGTCCTGTGAAATCATATTGAAAACACTGATGGCAAATTTAAATGTTTTTTACTTCCTGATAATTTAAAATCCACAGTTTCAATTTATTTTAGACTCTATACTGGTTTCAGTCATTGGAGAACGGTGTGCTGAGGTACCTTCTTGAAAGATTTTAGTCAATCATTTTTTTATACCTTGATTTCTATTTGCTGAACTAAGATATGGGAAAAAAAGCACAGAGCATTATTTTCCAATAATGTTCAAAAAAGACAAACATACAAACAGACACATAAACGCACACACACATATGTATGTATGTATGTATGCATGCATGCATAAGTTACAGAATACTTCAAGGACTGAGAGTTTTGTGTGGTGGCACTTATCACCAAACTGATGTGTGTAGGCATACATATACACAGAGCAGACATCTGATGTTCAAGAAGGTCTGAAGACTATTTAAAATTAAAATTTAAAAAAAAAAGAATAAAATATCAAAATATGTTTTATGAAAATCCTTTTTTATGAGGAAACACAGCTATATGTACATCATTGCACAAATTGCTAAAGGAACTATCCATTTCTCATCACTTGAACTGCACTATTGGCATATATGTTGCTCTGTCTCTCATTCTATCAATTCCAGCATACCCAAGGATCCAGTTTTGTCCTCCAGCTTGCTTCCTTCTAAACATGCATAACTTGCCACTACATCCAACAACACCTGCCCTTATGCAGATAACACTAGTGTTCATCATGCGTAACATTCCACAGCCATGCTTTATGCATTCATAATCTTGACACCATATGCCAAACACACACTGACATCATGAACATGCTGCTATACTGGTTTCTGATTCTTGGAGCAACATCTGGCATCCTCAGTCTACTCATTTCTCTTCCTTTCATCACATTAATCCCAATACCCAGTCCTTTCTTCCAGGAAAGTCAGCACTCTGGAATTCAGATTTTGTTCATATCATTCCTGTTGATATTAACTTACAAAAATTCAATTGAACATTAATGGCCTCAATCTCACTGGTCTAGGAGGACCATGAGAATTACCCCTTCAAATCCAGAGAATGAAACAAGAAAAAAGAAAGAAAAGAAGCTGAGTAGTTAAATTAAATATAAACTTGCTTAATTTTATACTAATCAAAATGAAATTGATTTTCTAGAAAAAATAGGATTATATTATTTTCACAACATTGACTTTACTGTACGAGCAATCTTACAATACATACAGATTAAAGTACAAAGGTCACATGTGAACATGTTTATTTTTATCTTGAATAGAGTGCATGAACGCTTTTAATATATTTTAGAAAGCAATTATAACAAGAGATATATTTTCTAGCATTTTATGTCTACAATTATATAAGATGTGTTTATAAAAATAATTTGTTATATATATTTACAATGTCATTGTTAGGAATCTTAGTGCTATGCAGAAATCATATACCATTGTGTAAAATGTTATCATATACATGTATTTACAAAGATAAAATCACATATATGTAACCACATTGTTACACACACACAGCACTGTCAACATCTGATAATCAAGCATAGAAAACCATTATTTTATCAGCTATGCTTGCAACTGGCATATTATATTAGACATCATTATAAAGATGTATATATATAATTCAAATTGGATTTAAAAATAAAAATATTTCTTTTTCTCAAATATGAAATACTGCTATGGTGATCATGATTGTAATTAATGACATTAGCTACTAACGTTGTACTTTATCTGATCATTTGAATTTAACCAAGTTTTATCCAGGTGTTATCACAAAGTCCAACAAACAAAACACTTTTTAGTAAGGTGGTTAAATAATTATTGCAAGCAGAAACCTGCAAACTTAAGCCACTTCTATGCTGAGCAATTCTGACAACAGACGATTTTTATTGCTAATGAGAAAGAGTCCATGTGTTCACTGAATGTTCTAGAAATTGTAGTCCTCTCAAACCATACACTACTACCTTAAAAAACAAAACAAAACACACTGAATATCAGACAGCATTAACTGTGTCTGGAAAAAAAAAAAAAGATTATGAGATGGTTTTAATTTGAATGACTTTGAGCATAGGCTGGGTCAAGGCTGACTTGGGGTTAAACAACTTGAGGAAATAGATGCAAAATAATGGTTTCAAATTTTGGCACAAGGCTAACAATTTGGGGGAAGAGGGTTAGTCGATTACATTGACTCCAGTGCTCAACTGGTATTTATTTTATTGACCCTAAAAGGATGAAAAGCAAAGTAGAATTTGAGCTCAGAATGTGAAGTTGGACAAAATGCCACCAAGTATTTTACCCAGTATGCTAACAATTCTGCCAGTTCACTGTCATATAAATGTAAAATATTAACTAAAGTTTGTTTTAAATTTTAATGACATAGTAGAAGGGTAGCCACTGTGTGGGCGAGGGATCTAGACAAGGAAGAAACAACTCCTACTAATGTAGGAAGCAGTACATTGAAATAATGAATTCTCAAATCAGTCACATGGTCCAAGTGGCTGCAACAAAGTGAATCTTAATCAAAGCACACAGGAAAGTTTAAGAATCTCTTTAGATTGTTTAAACTACCTTTGACAAGATCAAGAGAGAATCATTATTTTGATACAACCTGAAAGATATTGCAGGAGACTATATGAAAATAAGTGATTATACGCTGTCTATATTATATTAAAGTTTTGTACACAGCTCAAAAAATACTTTTATCACATATTATAATCCAACTAACCAATATACAATGCTGTTGGCAAAAAGGAGAAAAGTATACATTCATGCAGACACACATGTTGCTCCTTTTTGTCATGAATAAGGTAGATACACATTAAAGTAAAGAAACACACACATATATTTGTACAGTGAGGCATACTGATCTAACATATAACCAATGTTGAAAACTTCATGTGTTTGGTTACAATAATACTGTTTAAATTCTATTTTTACAATGAAATTTTTACATTTATTATGCAATTTCTGATGACCTGATGATGTAATTTGCTTATTAGACATTACCTTGTATAAGAGATTTTATTGTTAGTAAAATACATATAAGAATATATTGAATAAATGTAAAAAATTAACTCCACTGATATGAGTGTGCCTATGTGCACAGGCATACTTAAGTGAGTACACTTTAATGGTGTGATACTAACTTTTAGGTTCCAATTTTTCTTTCATCACTGCAGAAGATGCTGGTGGCCAAGAAACCATGGTACTAGATGTGTTGACCTTGTGATCTGGTTCCACATTTCCTTTGACTGAAGCTTCTACAAAGATAATAACAACAACAACAAAAACAACAATAATAATCAGGAGAGGCATCTTCCAAAGGGATTGCCTGTCCCCACTATCTTTGTACTGTGCATGATACCACTAACACTGATTTTGAGGAAAGCAAAAGCTAAGTATGTATTCAAAAGCTGCCAACAAAAAGTCAACCACTTGTTATTCATGGATGACATCAAACTTTATGGTAAGGATGAATCCCAAGTCAGTTCCCTTGTTAATATGGTGTATACTTTCAGTGCTGATATCTAGATGGAGTTTGGACTGAAAAAGTGTGGTGTGTTAGTCTTGAAGAGAGGCAAAATTAAATGTATGGACCGGCTATCGATACAGTCGGAGGAAGTTATGAAGCAGATAGAAGAGATGGGCTATAAGCACTTGGGGATATTGGAAATGGATAAAATTAGGGAGAGAGAAATGACAGAAAAATTTAAGGTGGAATATTTGCGCAGACTGAGACTGATCTTTAAGTAGTAATTAAACAGACGGAATAAGATTGAAGCTATTAACATCTGGGCAGTTTCACTCCTTAGATATGGAGCAGGGCTAACCGCATGGACAGTAGACGAACTAAACAGCTTAGACAGAAAGACAAGGAAGTTGCTGACTAGATATGGTATACTCCACCCAAAAAGTGACTCAGACAGACTATGTACCACGAAAAAGAGGGGGAAGAGAACTGATTTGGTACGAACACAGCATTAGAGCAGGAGGAAAAACATAGCATGGTATGTAAAAAAAAAGCCACAGAACCACTATTATTGGAAGTAATAAGGTCAGGCTTGTGTAGGATGGAAGATTGGAGGGCAATATCGAAGGACGTGTTACTGCACAAAAGATTACAAAAACAAAATCATGTGGAGTTAACATCAATGAATGGGAGATACTACCGCATTAAAGGCTATAACAGAGGATATATAATCGAATGTAGAGTAATGAATAATAATAAATAGATAGAATACCCAATTGTTGGGTAGTCCACTAAGGATAATCCGGGGTAATTTTGAAATAATATTTATCTTCTACGGATATTTGTGTTTGAAATGGAAATGGATATTTCACCATTGAAGATAAATTGATAATTTATCGTTTATAAGTGTGTTACAAGAACAAACATGTATTTCATGAACATTGTTGATAATAGAAAAATAAACTTATTACGTTTCTTTTTAATTCATAGGTTGTAGGGTAAATGGAGTTTGTCATCCAGATGGGGAAAAAATACGACAGCCATATTCTTGCCTGGTTTATACTTGTGAGCGAATAGGACATATATTTTATATGCGGCAACAAACAACTGGTAGGCTTGTAGGCTTTTTTGTTTTTCCTCCAAATCCATATCATATAATACGTGCCAGAATCATATAATGTGCGCCATGTGTTTCGAAAAAAGAAATCTAGGATGTAATATCTATAATGTAAACATAGTAGTGGAACATGAGGAAAACAATGCATTTCAGAATCTATAAGAGCAGAAAGTAAAATCTTTTGCTGAATTTATAATGCTCGTCATATTTTTGTTCCTGAGTTCATATTTATTTGGAATTGGTTTCATCTTTGGGAATCGCTAAAGTAACTACTACTTAATGCAATCACGCCTCCAAAAGCACTGCTTTTGTATTCACTTTTTCGCTTTATACCAACACCTGTCATGTTAATGTATGGCAGGTTCCGAAATTAAAATTTAGTGTATGATTGATCTATCAATCATGAGTAGACTGCAACACAATAAAATAGATGATATTTAGATAATAGATAAAATCGACGATCCATGTAATAGTTTCAAATTTTGTAGCAACTTCGGAGGAGGGGTCAGTCGATTACATAGACTCCATAGATTACATACTCAACTGGTACTTATCTTATCGAGCCCGAATGATAAAAGTCATAGTCTACCTCGGGGTATTTAAACTAAGGACATGCTAGCGATTCTGCAAGATCCCTGCCTTGGTTGAACTATATATTAAAAGATATTTAATACCAATATCAAGAATAAAATTTCCTGATTATGAATTAGAGTTGAAAATGCTCTACATTGATTTAGTTTTAAAATGTTTTAAAGACTTAACCGGTTTCACATATTTGTCTGATTTTCAAAAGCTTGAGATAGAAAGACGTAAGCCTATGCTTCAACTGTCTTGATTTTGATTGTAATTCAAAAATTGTTCTGGATACGATTTGACTGACTGAGGGTGATCACGTGATAAAGTTTAGAAAGTTTTGTGAGTTCCCTGCTATGCCCGTTTTTTAATGCCATGGTGACAATATGTTTGGCGCCGTATGTTAAAGCTGTCACGGTTGAGTGAATGTGTCTAGTGATAATCTCAAACAATCAAGGCTGGGTGGACACATAAACATATGCACAAAAGATAAGTGTTTCAAATTCCAAGTCTTTCCACTTTACTTTTGTTTAATCAATACCACACCACCAAACACGGATAAGCAAAGAAAATATATTCATAAAACATACAAACAAATATTAAACCTTAACAAAGTACTTTGACCACTAAACTCATTGATGTGTTGAATTTACACAGCTAACAATCTAAACTATGAACACATTCTTGACTTTTCCTCGTATGACTCTAACACGAATTTAGTGGAGAACAAAATTTGTTGCCTGCATACATAGATACAAACCATAACTATTCAACCACTGCACTACATAGAAACAATTCCTGTCCACTCTAACACTTGACAAATTAAATTTAGAGAGCCTTGTTTCAGACTCTCACGAGTCATGTTGACTCAATCGTGTCAGCTTTAAATTTAGGTGCAAAAAATATAGTCACGTAATATTAACGCATGGACGTAGCTGGATAAGCTTACAAAAAATTTCTAAGGCTAAACTTGTGATTCTCTTCTACCACACTTGACAGATAAAAGTCATTAACAACATGACGTCTTCATCACTGCGATACAAATAAGAAGAACAGAGACGATAATCAACCAGCTTAAAGTTATAATTATGCACAGCACGAATTGGATTCAAGGACTTGTGTGCTGGAATTTTGTCCTAATGAAACAAGGTCTTGATAGCCTGTCGTAACTGCTCCAGCAAGTTGGCATAGTACTTTGCATTGATGGTGTGGCCCTTTTGAAGGTAGTCAATAAACACAATGCCTTTTGCATCCCAAAAAGCCGAGGCCATCAACTTCTTTGCAGATGAAATGACCATGGCTCTCGTCGGAGCAGGTAAAGAGGGGTGTTGTCACTGCATGGATTGTATCTTTGTCTGTATCTCAAAATGATATAGCCAACACTCAACTTGGTTTACGAAACGTTGATGGTACCTGTTGTTTCTGCCAGAAAGAATGTCTAATTTTCTTGTGATGTGATCAACCAGGTACACTTTTATCAGGTGTCAGAAGATGTGGCACTCACGGCGCAGAAAATTTTGTCGTCATGCTAAGTTTATTTTGAACAATATTCTCTACTCTCTCACAAGATATGCAAATAGCATTGGCTATTTGATTTACAGTCAGTCACCTGTCATCCATTACCATTTGGTGAACACGATCAATGTTTTTCTCGGTGGTAGAAGTTGCAGGACATCCAGAACTTGGGTCATCTTAAAAACTCGTTCTTATCACAAATTTAGCTGCCCTTTTTTGCATTGTTAATAAAACTGGAGCATTATACCCTAACATAGCAACAATGTTAGCATAAATAGCTTTGAAGTCTAAACCCCTTTCCTGCAGGTACTTGATGACACGACGATGTTAAGTTTTGTCTATTTTCAAGACAAGACGCAACTAGTTTCTTTTGGAGTCTTTGAAGAGTCTGATGTTAGTTTAGCTGGAAAGAAACAATGCAGTTATTAATAAGAATAGTTGGGATTGATGCATGCAAGATATCACAGTTTTAGCACCCCTCCTTCATAGTTAGCCTGTGGACTTCTCAGTCCACCTTCGTGTGTGGTGTGTGTGTGTGTGTGTGTGTGTGTGTGTGTGTGTGTGTGTGTGTGTGTATGAGTAGTGAGGAAAGGCAAACAATTAGGCAATGCAGCATGAGGACATTTAATTTCATTAATTAAATCTGAATTTAGCTGTATAACGAACTGTAAAAATAATAAAAGAGGAATAAAAAGGGTGATACACACACGCGCGCGCGCGCATACATACATACATACGTACATACATATATCCATACATACACATGCATATAATACATAGATACATACATAGATACATAAATACATACATACATACATACATACATACATACATACATATCTTAAATTTAACTTACGTTGAAAGTCAACAAAGTTTGCTTTAGAAGCTTTGTATAGAAAGATAGAGATAAGGAATCACGGCTGGCCGTCGACAGGTTTTTCTGCAAAATATGGATAGTTTATCTTGTTCATGCTATATTATTAACATTATCCTACGTTTGAGAATAAATTATTTTTTTACCCGTATCTTTGAACACACACACATATATATATAAAGAGAGAGAGAGAGAGAGAGAGGGGGAGAGCGAGAGAGAGAGAGAGAGAGAGAGAGTAATTCCAGGATCTCACCCGGACAAACAATTATAGTTATATGCGTATATTTTTTAAGCTTTTCACAAACAATTATGAATATCAGCCTTTGTATGGCATTTTACTGTTTCAGTCAGTGGGTTGACGCTTCACTGGAACATAATTTGACCCATAATTTGAACATGACTTAATTTGACCCAAACGACTCTACAACGTTTTCGATATGAAGCGTTCTGAACATTAGTTTGTGACTATAAAAAAAAATTGTTCTTAATTTTTTTCAGGTTGTTTATTGAATTACAAATGTTACCAGAATGGTAGAATTGTGACTGCAAAAAGGACATGTGAACGATTTATCTGTAGGCATTCACCAGTTACTGGATATAAGTGGAAAAGGGAACTCACAGGTACGTTATATTTAATTCCATCAGTTGAATAACAAAAAATATTGATTTTCATTTTGTATACTATACACATCGTGTTTATACGGTTAAAAGCCAGAAAACTGCAGTATTGGTGTCAAGGAACAATATCAGTAGCAAACAAAAATCGTCCAACAGCGTCTGTAGGATTGCTAGATCGAGACTTCTGCTACATTAACTACAGTAGCGTTATTTTTGAGCTATTGATATATATTTGTGATTTTACACAGTTTTGACATGCTTTGTCATGACGAATACTTCAGTTTTCTGGCTTCCTACACCATATCCACAAAATGCTCTCTTGAACCAATGCCGCTTTCTTCACTAATAACAATTTCTTTCTCCCCCCCCCATTTATAAACTTTCGTCAGCACCCTTACGATTCATTTAAAATTTTCCGTCACTCTTCTCTGAACTATTTATTACTTTTATCGTTCATCTTCATCTTTTGGACGAAAGGATCATGCAACAATATACAATGTACAATATACAATATACAATGCCATACTCAACAAAGACTATCCCGGAATAAATGCAGGTATTTTATTCCCAATGTAAGCGATGATTTTTCGACTATCTTTGGTCATAAGTGTGCATCAACGTTTCTTAGAGGTTAAACGTCAATACCAGTACATTGGTAAAATAGTAACTTGTGCACATTATAGTTGTATTTTTCTTCGTTTTCAATTGTGGACAAGCATTATAGTTTTCAGTGTTATTTATAGCATCATCATCATCATTATCATCATCGCTTAACATCCACTTTCCATGCTAGCATGGGTTGGACGATTTGACTGAGGACTGGCTAACCAGATGGCTGCACCAGGCTCCAATCTGATCTGGCAGAATTTCTACAGCTGGATGCTCTTCCTAGCACCAACCACTCCGGGAGTGTAGTGGGTGCTTTTACGTGCCACCGGCACGAGTGCCAGTCAGGCGGTACTGGCCACGGCCACGATCAGTTGTGGTTTTTACGCGCCATCGGCACGGAAGCCAGTCAGCTGCTCTGGCAGCGATCACGCTTGGGTGGTGCTCTTAGCGTTACACTGGCACGGGTGCCAGTAATCGAATTTGTGAATTTCATTTGATTTCGATTTCACTTGCCTCAACAGGTCTTTGCTAGCAGAGTTTAGTGCCCAATGAAGGAAAGGCACGCATAAGTGGGCTGGTTACACCCCTGGCATAGGCCACGGGTACACGCGCACACATATATATTTATATATGCGTATGTGTATATACGTGTACATATGTTTGTATATATATGTGCCAAAATTTGAAACCATGTACATACAATTTTTTTTGGTTCACGGTAACTGTACTGAATTTGCCTTTAGCAGTTGAAATATGTGACAAACATATTTTAACTAGCCTACAGTTCGCTTGAAAACGATCACGAGCACGGAAGCGCGGTGCTCTCGGCGAAATGCAGGCGGTGCACGGTAGCGGCAGCAGCGAGAGCGCGAAGGACATGCTGCCTGTCGAAGCGAAATGTCGACGTCGTCTGCAAACATCCGGCGGAGGCGACACGCTGGGCGGAAAGGGACGTCGAGTCGAGGCCGTTGGTCGGCGGCGAGGAAGGCGAAAGAAAAAAAAGAAAAACCCACGAGCAAGTGCGGAAGGCACGTGCGACGAGGTCGTCCCGGCTGCGTAAGCAAATGCATGTAGGCGCAAGGCAGCGACGACGGCGTGTAGCCGCAGGTGAGGAACAAATCGAACGTTCGATGGCGAGAGGACGGAGCGGTGGCGGCTGCCGGCGGGCTAGCGAGCGAAGCTGCCGAGGCGCGAGGCGTGGAACGACGGCGACAGCAAGGGTGGGGGGGCTCACTTTAGGGTGGGTGGTGGCGGAAAGTCGAGGAGACGCCGGTCGTGTAGAGTCGATCACGCACGGGGTCGCGTGGGACTACCCGTTGGCAGAAAGGAGCGACGAGAACATCCCTTCCAGACGTCACCTCTTCCAATCAGCGAAGGACTGTACAACGTTTCCGATGTAAAGAGTTGTAAAAGAATTCTATACTTTTCAAACGTCATTTTGCAATTATTTGAAATTGTTCTTATCTATTTTTATTTTTCAGGCTGTACAGTGAATCACAAATGCTACCAGTCTGGTGAAACTGTAGCAGAAAGTGAATGCGTACACCTTACCT
Source organism: Octopus maya (assembly GCA_027122535.1). Lineage (NCBI taxonomy): Eukaryota > Metazoa > Mollusca > Cephalopoda > Octopoda > Octopodidae > Octopus > Octopus maya. The sequence goes on along the minus strand of JAOPJW010003619.1, from coordinate 39,484,714 downwards.
GTACGAATTTATCAATTACTGGATATAAGTGGAAAAGGGAATTCACAGGTATGTTAAAAAGTATCATCAGTTGTATAATAAAATTTGTTCATGTGAAATTTTTGAATTCTGATAAATAGAAATTCATTGAGCAGCTATCAGTGGATAAAAGAGAAACCAAATTCCACTCAGTTCACATTCCACAATCTTGATAAACGATGGAAATTATTTGATATTTTATTCCTCAACGTAAACGACGGTCTTTTTAGGCTATCTTTGATCATAAGTCTGCGTCAGCAACGTTTCTCAGAGGTAAAACGTAAAAACTAGTACACTGATAACACAGTAACTTTTTATGATCCATTTTACTCATTTCTACCGTGGTTACCGATCTATCATGGTGAATGCCTGACAGAAGGGTCACACAGGAGAGCTAGGGAGAAGGAGAGACAATAAATTTGTGGTGATCCCAAAACGAAGGTGCACGGGCGTTTGTATAAGAGAGTTTGTATGTGCATGTGGAAGAGGGCTGGTGATCTTGACGTGTGTGTGTGTGTATGTGTAGGTGTGAAAATGTGGGACTGTGAAGTGATCAGTGCTGATGTGTACATAGTGGTGTGTTGTGATGTGATGTGTGGTATGGTGGTGTATGGTGTAGTTGTGTATGGTGTGATGTAATGGTGTTGAGAGGTAGGGAGGGGAGAGTGGGGAAGGCAAAGGTGGGTGTGGGTTAGGCTGAGTGTGGGGATAAAGGTGAGGTATGTGGGTGGGAAG
>JAOPJW010003619.1:39473680-39483861 GCA_027122535.1 Octopus maya | reverse complement strand
GGATGAAGAAACTGAGAGGGTTCCATAAAAGGATAGTGTAACAGCTAGAGTGCTTGCAGGAAGGTGCAGTACCCAGCTGGATGACAAAGAGAAAGACATTGTTATGTGCGAAGGATCCTGAAATGGGTAATGTTGCATCCAACTTTCGACCAATAATGTGTCATCTGCTAATATGGAAACTATTGTCAGCTGTTTTGGCTGGTGAACTGTGTAGATACTTAGAAAAAAGTGGGCTGCTACCTATTGAACAGAAAGAGTGCCAAAAGAGGAGCTGGGGAACAAAAGATCAGCTGTTAATTGATAATCTAATTATCAGGAATTGTGATAAAAATAAATAATATGTTATTATAAACATAATCAAAATAGTAATGACTGCAATGAAATAATGGTCTAAGCATGTAGTCAGGAAAAACAAGAATGTATGATGTCACGCCAGAAATTATGGTTTTATATAAGGAAACTAGGATAAGTGAGTGATAGTGGTGTGATAGATAGAAAGGTAAGAGAATAATCTTTCATGATCAGAGATGACAAAAACCGTAGAAGAAAGAAAAAGAGGGAGGAAAAAAACAAGAGGAACAGACAGGCAGACAAAGAAAGTAAGAGGAAAATGAGTAGAGAAAATAAGTTTTGAGAAGACCGTGTAAATGAGGGTAAGAGTCTGTGGTTTTGCCAAGGAAATTAGAGTCAATGTTACAACAAAAAGATAAGAAAAAAACAAAACAATTTACGACATTCATCCATTGTGTTAACAGGTTGAACAATTGGATCAACAGGTTCAGCAGGGCTAACAGGTTGAAGAGCCCAAAATGGTGGTGCTGGAATTACCCATTGCATTTCATCACTAGGAATGCCAGGTATATTTGATAAAAAGGATTCAAGTTGTGGAGGTGAATCTAATGTGTCACCAATGTTACTGAGAAATTCCCTGCAAAAGAAAAACATGAATGGGATTATCTTAAGTGATTTTGTAGTCAACCAAAGAAAATGCAAAGACAATGACAAATTTAAAATTAAAGAACATCTATTTAAACCGATTTCTATGAAAAAGTTATGGAAGGATATCACATTGTGAACAAATTCTAATATAATACTGCTCAAGTAACTTTTTTCTATTAAATGTGACAGAAGTGATTAGTAGTTTCACCTGTGTGCTATCATTAACATTTAATATTTGAAGCTACAAGACTAATCAAATACTTTTACTTCCATTTTAAGGACTAGTCAGCCATATATGCCATGTTCACATAATATTTTATTCATCAAAAGATCCTGGACTGAAGATTTAAAAGACATACAACTTCTAACCAGCTAATTGTTGTGCCTCTATCTAGAACTATATTTTTGCATGCAATAATTATTGACATTATCATAATTATCATCATTAATGTTATTCTTTGTTTATTGACTTTGATATTTGGTTTTGCTTAAGTGTACAACTACAAGGGTTCATGTTCTACAATTGATCCTCCTAAATTTTTCATAAATGAAATTTGAAACTTACTTCAAACTTAAATAGCAAAGGCGGTCATTGCTGCTGAAATATGTAGCTATATGAGAGTTTAAATTCTTGAAATTTAAATAATTTTCTTGAACATAAAACATATTGTCCTTTATGATGCAGGTTTCATTTTGAAGGACATAAATATTTGGATTGGGTATGAAAGTATACCACACTTCAAGTTCTTGCACCTACAAAAACAGAAAGATAAGAAAATATTTAAGTAAAGCAAGGGATTACCGAAACATGATTTTTTTTTTTATTGGTAATGCTGAAAACATATAACATTCTCATAGGTAGCTTTACCACATAACTATAACATTACATTAAGTAACCCTACAAGCATAGATACTAACATTATAATGATAAACATATAAATGAAAAAGAATATGTTTACTAAGCAGTATAACAGAACAAGTCAGAATAATAATGAAAACCAAGAAAAAGAATAATGCAATAACAGAGAATAACATAGAAAAAGCTTCAAAATTAATATACATCAACTATATAAATGCGAGTGTTTGTGTATTTAGTCCCAAAAGGCTCTAAAACAGTGCATCTTTGAGAAAAATGAATTTGATTCTTGAAATCTGTGTCCCAAAGCGAAGGTCATCCTTTCTACTATAGGCACAATGCCTGAAATTGTGGGGGAGGGGACTAGTTGATTACATCGACCCCAGTGTTTCACTGGTACTTATTTCATCGACTCCAAAAAGATGAAAGGCAAAGTCAACCATGGTGGAGTTTGAACTCAGAATGTAAAGAAGGACAAAATGCTACTAGCATTTTGCCTGGTGTGCTAATAATTCTGCCAGCTCGCCGCCTTAATCCATAGATAATAATAAATATATTTGCTACAAGAAATAGCTCAACTTTTAGATCAACAACTCCCCTACTCCCTATCAGTCACTGTCAATCTCTATCTCTCTATATATATCACACATACACATTCTCTCTCTGTATATGCATTAACTCTTATGCTTTTGTCTAAAGCATTTTATGTTCACTTTCATTTTATCACAGCTATCACATACAAATTTTGTTTTCTGATTGGGTAAAAATAATCAAACTTTAAAACACTGTAACATTTTTCTAAAATATTTCAGGAATCACAAACTCAGATTCAGCATGAAAGCGTATGTCAATTTAACAAATTTGAAAATTTGCACATGATTAAAAAAATTTTTAATCTGTGACAGTAATAAAAAAGATCTCTCTCTGTATATCTCTTTCATTTTCCTAATGGTAAACTCTCTCTATCTCTCTCTACATTTACTACACTCTCTTTCATTTTCTATGTTCATGCTAAGTATGTGTGTATGCATGTGTGCAAGGAATTTCATTAGGGTTACAGGTAATTTAAAAAAGGTATGTAAAGATTAGAGAGGGAGGTTTGAAAAAATCCATAAATTTTCAAAAGTTTTTTTCTTTTTTACCAAAAAGGCATCTCCAATTGTTTTTAAGTGTGTAGTGCAAAACAAAAAGAAAAAAAAATTGGACAAAATTGGTCTAGAAGGATGGAGATGTCATAAATTTTCAAAAATTTGAAAAATCCCAATCAAAATGAAGAAAATCCAACTCATGAGGATGAGTTATTCTGAAAGCCAGGAAAGGCATTCTACTGTGAAAATTGCCCAGCAATGACAGGATACTCAGTTAATTTCAAATATATGCAAATAGAGAAAGGAATTTCATTCTACACACACACACATGTTCTTACAAACACATGGTAACAGTTGAAGTGAAACAGATGAACTAACCTGAGAAAAATTCCAGTGGCTAATTGTGTCATGAAAACTCAACTGTTTCCATTTCTCATAGATTTCTGGGAAAGAATTGTAAAGGTAACATTGGATGGGATAAATAATTTGATGCATGTAATTTTGCAGCTCATAGCAAGGTTTGTACAATTCTGTTTTGATGTCCTCTTTGATGCAATTGCTCAGAAAACCAATCTTAAACAAATCATAAAAGTGTTGGATATATTTTCTCTTCTCATCTAAAACAAAAAACAAAATCAAATCAAATGTAATTAATGTGAAAGTATAGAAATGCATTTTAGTCATATTGTTAAAGGGTCTCCCTGACTCATTGAGCAACAGAACTTGGGTTAGCAACTATAAAACAGACATAAGCTATGTATAAAAGGGCAAGATTGACTTCATATGTAAAAAGCAATACAAAAGTACTGAACTTAATTTAATAGTCTGCAATTTTTTCAAATATTGCAGTCATTCAAACAAGCACAAACTAGGTTGTGTGGTTAAAAAATTTGCTTCCCAACTTCATAGTTCTGGCAACTTGGGCAAGTGTCTTCTACTATAGTCAGACTGACCTAAGCTTAGTGAGTGGATTTGGTAGATGGAAACTGAAAGAAGCCTGTTGTAGATGTGTCTCCTTGTCTTGACATCACATAATAGTTGTAAATGAATGGCACTGTCATGCAAGCAAAATCATTCATATTCTTTATTCTGTGAAAACATGTCTGGCCATGAGGAAATATTACCTTGTATGGAAAGAGGTGAGGTTTGGCAACAAGAAGAGCATCTGACCATAGAAAATTTGCCTTGATTAATTCTGTCCAACCCATGCAAGCATGGAAAAGTGGATGTTAAAATGATGATGATAATGCAATCATTCAAACAGATTATAAATATATTCACCCAGTCATTTCTTCTAACTTTGAGATATTATGGACATTAATCCACTACATTATACTAATAATGTTGGTTAATAATTCAAAGAATGACAGGTGTAGCCATGAAAAGTCATTAAATGATGTAACTTAAAAAATAAATTTTATATAAGGCATTGTAAGAGGCATAACAGTCAAATCATTAAGCTGTTCCACAGTAAACTACTGAATCACAACTATCACAAACTTTGGTCTGATGTTCATTATACTCAAAGCTTAGATACTATTAAGTTTAAGATTTTGTGGCCATGACTACATTCAAGTTGAGATACTTCAAGTTGAGCATCATCTTTGCTCAGTTGTCCTTTACACATATAATGTAAATGGCAAAACCACCAAACACATGAAACTAATATCTAAATTTTGACAAGACCTTTCAGATTAACAAATTTGCAGAATGGGACCAATCTTATGGTACTGATGTTTTCAGTAATATGGTTTTGGCCTTCAGTTTTATTAAACTGAGTAGATGTAAAATTACACAACATTGCTGATTTGTATTCAAGCATATAGCATGATATTCAACAAGATATAAAATAGTTCCAGGTGCTTCTTTCATGTCTATTAAATGCCTACAATAACATAAGAGTATCTAATCATACCGCAGTGCATTGCATTTCAGCAAAGTACTAATACATAAAAATGGGAAATGGGATTGTAAGAGCTTTTGCCAAGCTCTCAGCATAGTCACACATCAGCTATTTGAAAACTCACCAGTAATTTTTCTTTTTTTCTTGTTGACAGTTTCATATTCCAAATCAATGAAGTTGAGTTTATCCTTAAACATTTTCTCATACACCTTGTTGTCTGCAATAACTGGAAAATCTTGTAAACTGACCAGTTTATTTTTCTCAGTTGGAAATATATTCTCACCTTGGAGTATTTCAAAAAGTTTTCTTTTCTGCTGTTCTATAATTTCCAAGAGTTCTGGTTTCTTCGACATATTACATAATTGTATTTTCTCTCCTATCAAAAAAAATAGTTCCATCATGTTTTGCAAACCATCTTCATCCAAGTATGATAAAACTTGAATAAGCTCCCCATAATCTTGCAGATGGGGGAATCTAGATATCCGAACTGTATCAAAGAAAAACTCTTCTAAGTCCTGGTAGAAATTTTGAATCCCACTCTTCAGGCTACAGTTTTTCTTGTATGTTTTAAGCAAGTCCTTGTGTTTCTCAATTAATCCTGTGCTGTCATTCCACCAGATTTCTTCTCTTTTGTACATTTGGCCCACCACATAGTCACATTTTAAGTTGCTATTACTACTGGGCACAAAGATCACAGGTTTATGTAGGAAAATTTTCTTTACTTCATCATTGGTGAGGTGTTTTGACAAATAAGTGTAAATAGATTTCATATGTTTCAGTGATCCACAGAATTCAACTTTGTCAGAGTCATTGGTACGTTCTCCCCACTTGATAAGAAGACTGCTGATGTGTTGGGGATTGGTACTAGTCTTAATATTGAGAAATTTACAGAAAGAGGCACTAAATAATTTAATCCTTGAATAAGAAACAGCATGACCAAGCAAGTGCTTTAGATTATCTGAGTTTAGATACAAGTTGTTAGATACCTGCTCAGAAAATCTCTTGCTAACTTTTACAGTGCCATTATTGTTTTCAAGTTTCAATTCTTCTGCTGGTAACCAAGGTAATGTTTGTAAATTTATAGCAAAAGAGGTAGGTATTTCTTTGAGGATATGGCCATCATTTGACTTGACAGTTGTTGTGGTATATTTAGAATATTCTGCATCCCAATGCCCATCAATTATCTGGCAGAGAACATCCATCTCTTTGGAGAATGTTTCCACATTTCTTTTCTGATTTACTAAGGATTCAAATTCCTGGCATACTAGATCAACAATCACATAATCACCAGAACAGGCTGGCCAAGTTTCATATAATGGTTTCCATGGAAACTGATCCTAAAAGATAACAAATATTTATAAGGTTAATGATTTATTGCAACACTGAAAAGTAGTTACAAATGCTTACAGTGAGTAGCATTACTATTGTATTACTATTGGGATATTTTTCATTTTTGTAAAAATAAATTCTAACAGAAGTAAACATATATATCTATCTACATAAACATGTATCATTTTTCTGAAAATTTGTTGATTCTTTTTCTATTAACTATTTTTGCTTTTCATTATATTTTATTTTGTTCTAAATTATCTGGTACACTGTGCAGTTTCTTGTGAAGGGGTGTGAAATGCAGATTCATACTGAAGTAGTTAAAATATAGTTCTATATGGAAACGGTTAAAGTATAGTAACCACAAGAAAGTACTTAAACATAGTTTCAGAGAGATGATGTAAAATATTATTTCATAGAAGTGGATAAAATATACCTTCATATTAATGTGTTAAAAAAACAAAAATTCATCTGAAAGTAGTTAAAACAGAGTTTCATACAGAATTTCTTAAAATATACTTTTAAAGAAAAGTAGTAAAAATACCATTTGATAAGGATAGTTTGATAGGGAATTAGTAAGTAGTGAAAATATATTTTTCAAGGGAAGTAGTTAAACATAAGTTTCTTGAAGTTACTAGAGACAAATCCAGTAGGACAACTGCAAATATAAATGCTGTAACAGCAAGGTTTTGGTTGTGTGTGAACTTTAAAAAGGAAATGGTGGAGCTTTGAGGAGTCTTACAAGTTTACTTATCACTGCTTAGCACTCTCCCTCTGTAATTTACTTACAGTGAGCTACTGCACCACGCTGCCGGTCACCGTATGGCAACTGGAAAAACATAAGAGAAACAGTCTCTTCTATCAGCTCACAGTGCCGCCTACCTGGTGTCCGTGACCAAAGAGGAGATAACTACTCCGAAATGCTTGCATCTCACAGTCTGGGTAGGTAGCGCTGAGAGGTACACAATTATCAACAAACAGGATATATTTTCCATGACAAAATGCAGTGAGTAGCTTCTTCACTGGTTTGAATGTGCCTCAAGCATATTCGGATTGATAACATTACAATACTTCTTTGTATCCCATCTACTCTTACAATGTCTTCCACCTATCTTTTTGTTTTGTTTGGGGAGCTGCTTCTTTCAACTTTTTCTCTCCAATTCTTAGATTCCTTCTCATTTATCTTATGCCCAATACTTTTGACCTTTTTACATTACCTCTTCCTAGATCTTCCCCTTTCACTTTTCACATCACTTATTCCATTTCAATTCCTTTATCATTTATTTGCCAAAAGTCTAAGTCAAAAAACTCCCACCTCCTTTCTTTTCTTAATCTCATATAAAGGACAAGAGTAAGAAACAGATTCTACACTCTTTGCAACTAGTTAACTAAGCAAAGTTTCCTATGGACTTTCTAATCAAACAAACAAATAAATAAAGAGAAATGCCACTGACCTTATTGTCCTGATTGATCTTTATTGTGGTCTCTTTGATGCTGAGCAAGTCAGTGACCTTCAGTTTGCAGAAAAATTCATGCCAGGATAGTTTTTCAGAACTCTGAGTGGCCCCTTGCAAGTAAATATCAGTAAGAAGGACCCAATCATAACCTACAAAAGAAATATATTTAGAGACTAAACTGCTTACATTGAGGGGTCGGACATATGTACATTTATGGGATTGTGTAAATGTCGCTAAAGATATATGCATCAATTTATACAACATAAACATACATATACACAGACTGAACCAGGCATACAAGATGCCACCCTTCCCATGCATGCATGAAAATTTTTGCATTGATCGACAGCTTCAGTTCCCAGCTGTTCCACCTCGAATACAGACATGTAGTGTGTACTCACTGGATTTTCATTTTCATGCAAGATAATGCATCAAGCAGAGACCATAAACCCATGTCTCATCACCTGTGATAATGCTCTTTAAGAACTCTGAGTCATGGTTTGTACAGTCCAACATGTACTGAGCAATTTCCATGCAGAGTTGTTCCTGCTGCTCTGCCAGGACCTTGGAGGTGAATTTCGTTGACATTCTCTGCATGCACAACTCCTCTGTTAGAATGGAATGCACTGATCTTGAGCTTATTCTCATATTGTGAACAATTTTCTGGAGTGTTATACAACAATCTTCCATGACTACTCACCAAAGCTTCCCAACTGGATCCTCGTTTTGGCTTGTGGAAGGCCTGCCTGAGGATGCCTCACTTTCCACTGAGGTGCAGCCATGTTTGAAGTGGTTGTGCCACTCCTTGATCCGAGTTTTGTCCATGGCACCATTGCCAAAAGTCTGCTGAATCGTATGGATAGTTTGAGCTTGAGTATCACCAAAACAGGAAGCCCAATGTATATATATGTGTGCGTGTATCTATGTGCCTGTATTTGTCCACCCACTGCTGCTTGACAACCACTCTTGTGTTTTTGTAACTGAGTGGTCCAACATGATACCAACAGAATAAGTACCAGGTTTAAAAAAGCGCTGAGACTGATTCTTTTGACTAAAATTTTTTCGAGGTAGTGACCCTGCATGGCCACTGTGTAAGGACTGAAACAAGTAAAAGATAAAGGATAAAATATACACTCTTCAGTACTGAATACGAAATAAACTAAAAACTCATTTCTTATCTAAATCTGTGAGACTACAAGGAAAGCTTAAAATCCTTTGAATAGGCAAGTCTTTGATCTTTGCTGCACAGAACAGTACTTCAGAAGAAAATATGTTGATATTATGTCTGCTGGCTGTGGTTGGGAAGTAAGCAGTAAAATTTCTGCTATCCTCTGCCTTTCAGTTTGACTTTTCAATCTGTTTTTCACACTCCCTGCTGGAATAGAACAACAGAATACAAAGAAAATAATTTCATCCTTTTTCCAATGACTGAGAGCAAGCATTAAAAAATTCTGGTTTCCTTTGCCTTTCTTTCATTGACTTACTCCTTTGTTTTCTGTTTTTTTTTGTTTTTTTTTTTGTCTTTCATGCTCTCTGCTCAAAGGGAAGAGGAAAGCAATCTATTTATTGCTTTTTCTTTTTTCATGAAGCAAACAAGATCTTTTTCTAATTACACTTCTTAAATAGTATCGGTTGTTTACAATTTATACTAAAAAATGAGAGAATGGGAAATATAAAAATATATATCACAGGTACAATGAGGGTAGTGAAAATTAATAATAATTAATTTCATGTTACACAGAAATGATTTATCCTGGACAAAAAAGGCATGCATAATTACACCCTTCATGCCTGATGTTTATGTGTGTGTATATTACATAGTTTAATATCAACAAATGAGAAAAGTATGCACAATATGTTGTAGAGGATATGGTTTGTTATTAAAACAAAGCTCTCAGATTCAGTTTTTATTTTTTTTTTTATTGTATTTATACATGTATGTGTGAATAGGCATGTGCTAGTAGGTATGTGTGTATGTATGAAATAATCTTTGCCCAACATTTGTTCCTTTCTCTCTATCTTCCTTTCATTTTTTCCTCTCTTTTTTCTCTCTTCTTTCCTCCTACAATTACACTTTAGTGGGACAAAAATGAATAAAAGGAGGAGGCATGGAAGTGCTATTATGAAAAGTTACTAAATGTGGAAAATACATGAGAGAAAGAGAGTCTTCCTAATGTGGAAGGAATTACCACTGGAATGCTTAAAATATATGGTGGTGTAGGATATGGCCCAGTCACTCATACAGTTAATCAGGTTGTGCAGGAAGGCATCATACCCAAAGGTTGGTGTAGTAGCATCATAGATCAACTGTTACAAAGGTAAAGGAGATACTTAAGAAAGAATTACAGAGGTATCAAATTACGGGAACATGTTATGAAATTCACTGAAAAAATCATAGCCCAGTTAATTAGATGAGATGCAATTTAGTTTTGATGCTCTCTTTATAATTTGGCAAGTACAGGAGAAGTATTTAGTACAAAGTAAACCACTTTGACTTCATGAAAGACTTTGACAGTGTCCTCAATCCCTCATCTGGTTGTTGCTAGGACAGCTAAGAGTAGATGAATGGCTAGTGAGAGTCATTCAAGCCATGTACAGGGATGCTGTGA
>JAOPJW010003619.1:39432543-39443509 GCA_027122535.1 Octopus maya | reverse complement strand
ATATATATATATATGTGTGTGTGTGTGTGTGTGTGTGTGTGTGTGTGTGTGTGTGTGTATGTGTGTGTGTGTGTGTGTATATCTTGTCTGTCTTGTAACAGTATTCACTTAGCAGGGGTTAAGCCAGCTCCTATTGAGTTCAGGCAACTCTGTCAGTTGTTGATTATGCAGCCTGTTGAAGCTATTCCAGGTTTCAGTGTCAAACATCAAAATTTCGAGGTCTGCTTCGACTGTCATGTTGGCTGAGTGGACCTTCGTTTTTGAGACATTGATCTTCATTCCAGCCCTTGCAGCTGCAAGTTTTAACCTATCAAGAGTGCATTGGATGTCACCATAGGACTCCCCTATGATGGCAACATCATTGGCAAAGACAAGATCAGTGACTAAGAAATTGCATCCTACCCTGGCCTCGAAGTATCCAATCGATGATGAAATTGAAAAGTGTGAGTGATAGGACACAACCTTGACGAACATCTATTTCAACAGTGAAGAAATTGAACTTGTCTGCATAGCACCATACTCTGGTGTAGTGGGTGCTTTTACGTGCCCCAGGCACAAAGGCCAGTCAGGCAGTACTGGCAACGGCCACTCTCAAAATAGTGTAATTTAACGTGCCACCTGCACAGGAGTCAGTCCAGCAGCACTGGCAACGATTTCGCCTGAATGTCTTTACATGTGCCAGGAAGGCAACGCTGGGCACAGGTGCCATCCCGTTTTCGCTTTTGCTTGCCCCAACAGGTCTTCGCAAGCTGAGTTTAGTGTCCAATGAAGGAGATGACGTTGGCATGGGTGCCAGTCATCGAATTTAGTTCGATTTCGATTTCACTTGCCTCCACAGGTCTTCACAAGTGGAGTTTAGTATCCAATGAAGGAAGGTATGCATAAGTGGGCTGGCTACACCCCTGGCAGAGGCCTTGGATTTAGGTCTCACTTGGCTTGCCGGGTCTTCTCATGCACAGCATATTTCCAAAGGTCTCGGTCAGAAGTCATCACCTCGGTGAGGCCCAATGTTCAAAAATGTTGAGAAAAACAGCAAAATCTGCTTGTAGCGTGACAGGCAACAGATTACATTTCATAGGTGAAATGTGGACTAATATCACATTTTGAGGGAAAACATGCTAGGTGAAAGTCTTCATCATTAAAAATGCAACCTATCTGTTTTGGTACTAATTGGTTAGAATTATTCAATTTATAGGACCTCCCCATAAACCTCTATTGTAAAAATATAAATCATTGTTCCTCTAAAAATAATTTGTCTGAAGAGTTAAAGAAAAAATTAAATAAATTACTCTCCGAGAAACTAGGTCTATGCACAAAGACTGAAGTGTGTTTTGAATTAGATGATTACATTACACCTGAGTTCAAGCCTAATAGGAAAGTGCCTTTTGCAGCAAGTGGACGATGAGTTGGACAGATTGGAAAAAACCAGAATCATTGAAAAAGTGGATTACGTAAAATGGGTAGATCTGACTGTATGCATAAAAAAACCTATAAAAAATAGGTTGTGTGCTGAATTTTCGACCAGTTTAAATTACCATTATCCATTACCAAACTGTCTGGCACATATCTACAAATTAAAGTAGATAAAAAATGCTCAAAGCTGTTCATGGTCAGCATGTACAGAAGTCTATACAAATACAATGGACTACCTTTTGGACTGATGGCAGCACCTGCAAGATTTCAACAGGTGATGGACGCGATGTTGGTAGACTGTCAATTTGCTATGCGTTACCTTGATGATGTGTTAATTAAAAGCGAATCCTGTAATGTGCATACTGAACACGTGAAGTGTGTCATTAAAAAAAATTAAGGATTATGGTTTCATACTCAGTGAAGAGAAGTGTGAAATTTTTCCCTCTAAAATCAAATACCTAAGTCAAATCATAGATAAAATGGAAGATGTCCTGACCCGTCGAGGGCAGACACACTCAAAAATATGACTCCTCCAATGAATTTACCAACACTACAAGCTTTCCTTGGCCTTGCAAATTACTATCAACAGTACATTCCAAATATATAATTGAGAGCACCATTAAACGATTTACTAAAAAAAGAAGTAAAATGGAATCGGTCAATAAAATGCCAAAACATATTTGAAGACATAAAGAAAATACTAATTTCTGACTTGTCACTTGCGCATTTTGATCCTAGAATGGACATTGTTGTAGTGTCTGATGCTTTGGAGTATGGAATAGGAGCAGTCTTGCAACATAGGTATAAGGATGGAAATATGAAGCCAGTAGTTCATGCTTCACATTCGTGGGGAAAAAAAGTATAGTCAGATAGAGAAGATGGCTCTATCAATTATTTTTGCGATAAAAAAATTTGACAAATTTCTACATGGTTGAAGTTTTTTGTTACGAACCAACCATCGATCATTACTATCAATTTTTGGATCAAATAAAGGATTGCCTACCCATAAAGCAAACCAATTACAACACTGGGGTACAATATTGCAGAACTACAATTTTAAAATGCAGTATATTCTGATGAAGAAAATTGGTCATGCAGACTGCTTATTGAGGCTAATTCCCAAGAGTGTGAAACTGCTAGAAGAGACTGTAATAGTGTCGTTGCAGTCAGAAAATGAAGTGAGAAGTTTTGTAATATAATCCAGGAACTGCCGGTGACAGCGCATGATATAAAAATGAAATCCATAGAAGATAGTTACATTACAAGAATAAAAGAAACATTGAAAAACAAGTATAATAAAAATACTAATTCAAATAATTTCTCACTATGCAATGATGTCTTAATGTATGCACAGACAGTAGTAGTACTAAGTGCACTACAGAAATGAGTATTGCAACAATTCCACTGTGGGCACCCGGGAATGTCCAGAATGAAAGCTTTAATGAGGAGCTTTGTATATTGGCTGACTATGGACAGGGACATTGAGAAATTGGTGAAAGCATGTAGAGGTTGTGCATTGGCAACCAAAGCACCAATTGTGACTGGAGACTGAGAGCCCATGGTCCAGAATACATATCAACTGTGCTGGACCAGTGAGCAACGCATACTATCTAATCATTGTGTATAGCTATACAAAGTGGCCAGAGGTATGCAAATGTAATAAACCCACAAAGACAACAATAAAGTTCCTACTCGAGTTATTTGTTTGACACAGTGTTCCAGATAAGTTAGCTTCAGATAATGGAACACAATCCACGGGATGTGAATTAAGAGATTTCTGCAAAATACATGCCATAAAGCACATCTTTACCCCAACCCTACCACCAGAGGTTACATTTAACCTCTGGTGGTAGGGTTGGGTAAACATGTGGAAGTGGAAAGATTTGGCGACACGTTCAAAAGAGCTCTAAGAAAAGCGAGGAACAAGCTAGATAACAATGAGGCACTAACAAAAAATTTTTGAGAATATATAGAATAATGTCAAATCCAAATACTAATTCAAGAAAGTCACCAGCAGAGTTAATGTTCTTGTGTAAAATAAAATGGATCTTCGATAAATTCTTGCCAGGAAAAAATACATATAAAGGAAAGACAAAAAATACATATGAAGGAAATACAAGAAATATTACAAAACATTTTGAAGTAGGAGATAAAGTTCATTTTAGAAATTACAAAAAATGGTAAAGAAGGTTGGGAGGATGTCAGTGGAATCAAAAGATTAGGTAACATGATGTATTTAATTAAAGGGCAATGTTCAGAACATAAGAGACACTTTAACCTGTTAAAGATGAGACATACAGAAGAACGAAGGGTAATATCAATGGATATCTGTTTGAAGTGCCAGCACTGAGAGATATTGAATCCAAAAGAACTAGCTTCACAAAACGAAAACAGACTGAATATCTAGAAGTAATTCTTAAACAAAAAAGATATTAAATTTACAAAAAAAGAAAAAGGGGTGCTTAGTACAACGAAAGGGAAAAGTGTTGCAATGAACAATGATACCTTCAAATTCGAGCAACAATTAAGATACAACAGCTAAAAAAAAATTTTTTTAAGAAGAGAGAGAGAGAGAGAGAGAGAGAGAGAGAGAGAAAGAGGGGTACTGGAAAGAAAAAGAAATCCACTTTCTCACAGTAGTTGAAATCTCAAAAGGGAAGATGTACTATTCCAAGTAAAGTATAAATGATAACAATCTGAGTGAGTTCATGAAGTTCGGAGTCAAGTGAAGTTTGTGTTTAGTTCGCAGTGAAGTTGGAAGGTGCCGGTTGGTTAGTTCATAAGGAATATTGATTGTTGGTTTGTTACATTGGTGTTACTGTTGTCTGGTTATCGTGATTATTGTACATAACAAATTATAATACAACATATATGAAACATATCCAAAGTTATCATTGTACTTACTGAAGATCAGACTCACTCATTTTTTTTATTTACCCACACCATTTAATTTCTATTTAATTTGGATTTAAGAACTGCTCTTTTTCCTCTTTGTGATCAGTATTAATCATTAAACCTAATGATTTTTTTTTTCTCTCTCCCCATTATGTTGGCTCCTAATTAACATTATATTTTTCATGCAGAACACTTCTCTGTATAAGTAGTCCAAGTAATTTCTTAGAAAATTTCACCCCCACTGCAAGTCAGCTTTTTCTGCTGCAAATCCAATTCAAGTGGAAAATTATTCCAGGAACATACCTCAGATTCCTTGTCTGTTTGCTGATCATCTTCCATTTCAGCTATAGTTTCAATTTCAGATGTTATGAAAGAACTTTTCACTTTATTTAAAGTGCCAATCCACTCAGCAATGCCAAGTAAACATCCCAAAGTCTCAAGACGGTTGGTTTCCTGTATATTTTGGCAGTTCTTCCAGAGAACAAGCTTAGATTCTGTTAAGCCAAGAACTTTCCCAAGTGGCTCCAGGAACATCTTTCAAAACAAAAAACAGAATTACTAATGCATATTACTGTATCTTAAAAAAAGATTAAGATTGAATTAATATTATTCATTACAAGTTGACACACAGAGCAGAATTACTATTATACTACAATTGCCCAATTATTTATTCCAGTTTGATACAACACTTCCACAACTAGATAATCTTCATAACACAAACATAGTTGCCTCAAACTGAAATGTTAACCAATGGTGATGTTCGCACCTAAACTAAGCTGATGACAAGCCTCTGTCATATCTATCTTTAACAATAAGCATCTGTACACTTTTCTAGGGAAACATATCAAACCAGGAGTATACTTCATAAACACTGTCGTCATTTAATCTAGGAATATTTATTTAGTTCATAATTAATTGCATACATGGAGGTTGTCTCCCTATCTGCTATCAAGAAGTTGATGGAACAGGGAGAGGTGTATCTCACACTGAAGCTGTACTAATCTTCTTTTTTTTTTTTGTTGATTTCTTCATGCAGCTGTTTTCAAATTAGAGCAAGTATTTTATGTATTTGGTTTAATACCTTGCTGTTTCCAATTTCTCCATTGGACTAAAGCTCAATGTTATTACCCATTCAAGAACACACTTGATTGACTATGACCCAAAGTTTTTTTAGGAGAGATTTGCAGGATTCTGACTACCAATCTGAATGAAATCTAACTAGGTGAAGGCTACAATCTTTAAGTAGTTAGATACATAAGTTCTTATTTAAGGACATCCCTCTATACATTGTGTTTTTATCATATACATGTATTCTCATTTTGAGCATATTCACAATCTTATCTTACATTCAGTAAGAATTTGTAGTGTAGTTAATTGATGTATGTACATATAAGTACATACTTTATATTTCTGCTTTACCATTGCAGGATAAATAACTGTGTTGAAATTCAATACCCTCATAATCACCAGTCTCCATGAGCAGTAATCTTCACATCCAGACCCACAGAGATTTCAAAAGAGGTTCAAGGTAAAGTGCTAATAATAAATGAGAAAAGAACACAAATTATATAATTAAATTCACTAGCTAATAACTGTTTCAATTAAGAAAACAAAACAACACTTAGTGATGAGTATTGTTCTATTCAGTTTACCTCACTGGAACCAGAATGAATATGCTTTATTTGGGAAAGGAGAAAGACCTGTAAGTGCACAACATAAAAAAAGGACTTACCTTATTTGCAACAGACACACAAATCTGAATGGGCAAACGTAGTAAGCAGTCCAGCACAAATTTGGCTGGGTTACCCACATATTTTTCATCATCTAGAAACATCAAAAAATAACAATGATCAGAGAAGATATTCTTCTGAATGAATTGAAAATAAATATATTATAGCATAAAAATACACATACAAATTTATACATAAAAGCAAATAAAACTCATACTTTGTATTTCACTCCATTTTATTCAATAGATCCCATATCTGAGAACATCTGCTTCTTCAATTATTAATATCTATTATGGATCACATTCCTCTCCCTGCATGTGACCTTGACGTGACAGGGAGGTTTGCATACTCTTATGATCCCTAGAGCATGTGCCGGTGGGGAAGTGTTCCCCTGGTAGGTTCAACCTTGCTGGTTTGGTCGAAGAGGAGGAGTCAGACTAAAGTATACACACCGGCCCTCTAGATTCGGGGTTGTGCTGTAGGCTAACACCCTATACACGTAAAAAACACTTGTTACAGAAGCCAACAACAGTTCATTTAATACTAATTCAGTTCTTGGGAGAACCAGGGTTCCAATCCAGAGACTGATGACGTGCTGTAGCCAAACCTGTCAAGAAGCTACATGGCTGAGGACAACCTTGAAGGGCGATCCAAAGCTGCTCTCACAGAAGAAGCCCATCCTTCTTGGAATCTGGAATGTGAGAACACTCCGAGAGACAGGACGGTGCGCACAAGCGGTGAGGGAGATGCACCAGTATCATCTCACACTACTTGGTACGTGTGAAGTAAGTTGGAACTCCTTTGGAGAGATCAAATTAGAGACAGGCAAAACATTTCTCTACTAGGGTAAAGACAACAAAGAGGACCACCATGAAGCAGGGGTAGTGCTGCTGTTGTCGAAGGAAGTAGCAAGGAGTATGATGGAGTGGGAACCGGTGTCTGATCGCATCATCACAGCCAGGTTCGAGTCCAGGTTCCACCAAGTGTCCATCATTATGTGTTATGTACCTACAAACAATACGGAGGAAGACACAAAAGACCTCTTCTGCACCCAGTTACAGACAGTGGTAGACAGAATTCCCAGAAGAGACATGTTGAATCTTATGGGAGACATGAATGCCAAAGCTGGAAGTGACAATAGTGGAAGAGAGAGAGTGAAATGGCCTCGGAGTGATGAATGAAAATGGGGAACTCCTAGGTGATTACTGTGTAGTCAATGAACTTACTATTGGAGGCACCCTCTTCCCACACAGACGTTGCCATAGAGCCACCTGGGTATCACCAGATCAGCAGACAGAAAACCAGATTGATCATATCGCAGTCCAACAATGTTGGAGGAGTTCACTTCAAGATATAAGAGCCAAGTGAGGAGCAGATATTAGATTGGACCACCACTTGGTGATAGCAAAACCCAAGGTGAAGCTTTCAACAAGGAGAAGACAGGCAAACCTACGGGTGAAATTTGATGTTCAGAAACTGAAAAAAGAAGAGTCAAAACAGGCTTTCCAGTTGTCTCTCCGCAATCGATTTGAAGTCCTACAGACAGAGGTAACTGTGGAACAATCCTGGACAAATTTGAAGGAGGCTACAGTTAGAGTGTGCAAAGAGGTTCAGGGAAGACAACCAGTGAACAGGAAGCCTCGGATAAGTGATGAGACTTCACAGAAGGTGGAGGAGAGGAAGATGCTGAAGCATGAGTTGAACCAAGCCAAAACCCATCAGCAGAAGCAGGCTGTTGCCAGTAAGTATAGTGAGGTGGTGAGAGAAGTCACGAAGAAACTAAGGAGAGACAGAAGAACATACTTCAATGAAGTGGCCGACAAAGCGGAAACAGCAGCGAGGAAAGGAGACTTGACTTTATGACACTATATGCAACAATAAGGTTAGTGAGTGGAAAGAGAGGCAACCCCGTTAGGACCAGTAAAGAACAAGGTCGGACAGTTGTTAACTTCCATTGAGGACTAACTGGCAAGATGGAAGGAACACTTCCAAGAAATACTTAATCGCCCTCCATCTCAAGATCCGCCAGAATTGGGGCCAAGGATCCTGCTCAATATCCACATTGGAGAAATCACCAAGCCAGAAATCCGCAAAGCTGTGAAGAGTTTAAAGAAGGAAAGGTGGCAGGAATGGACAGCATACCAGCAGAGGCACTGAAAGCAGGAGGAGAAGAGATGATCGATCATATGCACCATGTGCTGAACCTGGTATGGACGACAGAGAAGATCCCAACCAACTGGAAGAAGGGTCTTTTGGTGAAGTTGCCGAAGAGTAGGGATTTATCACAATGCGTAAAGTGGAGAGGAATTACCTTGCTTTCCATTCAAAGCAAAGTCCTTACAAGAATCATCCTGGAGCGACTGAAAAATATCATTGACAAGCAACTCAGAGATGAGCAGGCAGGTTTCAGAAAGGAGAGATCGTGTATGGACCAGATTGCAATGCTCAGAGTCATCGTGGAGCAGACAATGGAATGGCAAATGTCATTCTATGTGTGCTTCGTCGACTTTGAAAAAGCATTTGACAGCGTAGACAGGCAGACAATCTGGGACATCTTACAACACTATGGTGTGCCAGAGAAGATCGTGGGCATTATTTAATTACTCTACGAGGAGTTTTCTTGCCAGGTCATCCATGCCGGGAGATTGTCGGAAGAATTCAGGATCAGCACGGGAGTCAGACAGAGCTGTTTGTTGTCAACGCTCCTATTCCTCATTGTGCTGGACTAGGTCACCAGGAGAGCCTATGCTACCTCTGGGAAAGGTATTCAGTGGACACTGATGAACAAGCTGGAGGACTTGGACTACACAGATGATCTCGCACTACTGTCACATCACCTGCAAGACATGCAAGATAAGGTAGACCACCTGAGAGAAACTTCATGCCGAGTGGATCAGCCAGGAAAAGACAAAAGTGCTGCGTATCAACAACAAGCAGGAAGAGCCAATCACAATTGAGGGGGCACCTGTGGAGGACATTAGTGAGTTTGTCTATCTTGGAAGCAAGATCAGCAAATCAGGTGGATCAGACGAGGACATCACTGCAAGAAGCAAGAAGGCTTGGCAAGCCTTCGCTATTCTTCGGCCGGTATGGAAGTCCACTGCCATCTCAACTCAAACTAAACTCCGCTTACTTAGTTCAAACGTAAAATCTGTGCTTTTGTATGGCTCTGAAACATGGAGAGCCACCTGCAACAACTACAAGAGGATCCAGACCTTCATCAACAAATGTCTCCGGCAGATCCTCCATCTGAAGTTGTTTGACAGAGTGCCAGACACCGACCTGTGCGAAAGGGTCAACCAGGAGCCCATACATGTTCAGATTAGACGAAGGAAATGGAGATAGATCGGACACACACTGTGGAAAGAACCCTCAAATGTGACATGACAAGCACTTGACTGGAAACCACAGGGGAAAAGGAAGCGAGGACGCCCAAAGCAGACATGGAAGCGGAGCATTTTGGATGAGCTCAGGACCACTGGCCTAATATGGGAAGCATCCAAGAAACATGCCAATGACTGCAAAAAGTGGAAAATAACTTTTGAGGCTCTATGCTCCATAAGGGGAAAAAAGGATTAAGAAGATGGATCATATTCCGATGAAAGCCATCTAATGAACCCCATAAAACTTCCTTACACAAAATTTAGCTGTACTCTTTCAAGCTGACTTGTTTTTTTTGTTTTTTTTTTGCATAGTTCTTCATTTTGAGAACCGCTATCTCAGGAAATATCTTTTCTTTCTAAATGTTACTACTGTACACTCATCATTAAATTTTCAAGCTTGCACAGAAGATCTCCTAGTTTTAATAACTTTCTTTTCCATTATTGAAATAGTCAACGAAAAGGATAATAGTGATGTTATTATGGCTAATGTCATAGTAAAAAAGAAAATAATCCATTTTTATCTTCTTGCACTATTATAATAAAGAAAATATTAAAAAACAACTCACCTTGTTTGCTGTTAGTATCATTATTCAATGTGAAAAGATGTGCCTGTAAGATAATAGAGAGGTAGGCAAATGGTGTCATAGCCAGACCTTTATTGTGAACAATGAGGGAAACCAGATGACCACAAATGTTGATCACATCACTTGTAGAACATGCAGCAGAGAACTTTTCCACAGAAGTTTCACTGATGATTTTTAAATATTTTCCAGGTTCAGTCTCAAGGACCATAAAATCAGTGCGTACTGACTTTCTGCCACCTGGAACAAATAATGTACACATATTTGAATTTAATTAGCTTCAATGCATTGGTGAACATATTTTCATGAGGGTATTTGAATATTCAGACCAAGAAAAGTTGTACATACAAGAACTAGAAGCAACTCACCAGCTCAACATATTTATCCAGGAGATTATAAAAAAAAATTTAAACCTTTAAATTTACCAGGTCAGATTTGCTTCTTTCACAAAGTGAGCAATTTCTAAATATCACTATTCTACCATGAGTAAACTTAATATATCATCAAATCTCATTAACTCTCAAATCAGTACAAAATACCAATCCTTATTTTTACTTAAGGCCTAGTGCATAAATCTCTGTTTCACAATGTTGTTTGCTTTTTTTTGCTTGTTGTTTGCTTTGTGATAACCATTGTGTGGAGGCACAATGGCCCAGTGGTTAGGGCAGCGGACTCGCAGTCATAGGATCGCGGTTTCGATTCCAAGACCAGGCGTTGTGAGTGTTTATTGAGCAAGAACACCTAAAGCTCCACGAGGCTTTGGCAGGGGATGGTGGCAAACCTTGCTGTACTCTTTCACCACAACTTTCTCTCATTCTTACTTCCTGTTTCTATTGTGCCTGTAATTCAAAGGGTCAGCCTTGTCACACTTTGTCACGCTGAATCTTCCCGAGAACTACGTTAAGGGTACATGTGTCTGTGGATTGCTCAGTCACTTGCACGTTAATTTCACGAGCAGGCTGTT
>JAOPJW010003619.1:39270656-39281464 GCA_027122535.1 Octopus maya | reverse complement strand
CACATGGTTCCGGGTTCAGTCCCACTGCGTGGCACCTTGGGCAAGTGTCTTCTACTTTAGCCTCGGGCCGGCCAAAGCCATGTGAGTGGATTTGGTAGATGGAAACTGAAAGAAGCCTGTTGTACATATGTATATATGTATGTGTGTTTGTGTGTCTGTGTTTGTCCCCCCACCATCGTTCGACAACTGATGGTGGTGTGTTTACGTCCCCATAACTTAGTGGTTCGGCAAAAGAGACCGATAGAATAAGTACTAAGCTTCGAAAGAATAAGTCCTGGGGGTTGATTTGCTCGACTAAAGGCGGTGCTCCAGCATGGCCGCAGTCAAATGACTGAAACATGTAAAAGAGTAAAGAGTATACTCTTCACCACTGAGGCTATATCCTAGCCATAACTATGTCTTTTCTTGATAGTCATGCACCAGATGGGGAGCTTACTATGAGCTCCATTTGATAATTGAATCCCAATTCTTAAACATATGTGAGTGTGTGTGTAAAATTATGTATGTATACACACACATATATATAATCCAAGTAAGAAAACAAAGAAAGAGTTTAGTACATCTTTGATGACCAGTTACAATTATTTTGGTACTACTATGTTATTACCAACACTGCATGCAAAAGTCCCATGTAAAAGGTTACATAATATTTATTGTTTTATACATTAGTGTCATACTTGCATCAGAAAGGTGCCCTCTGACATTGCAACTGTCAAGCGTCATATGTTATTAGAAGAAGAAATAAAGGGTGTGGTAGGCTAATGACAAAACCACTACATCACCAACAACAAGGCAGACAATAATCAAGTAAGAATCAGAGGAGAGTTTGCCTAATGTGGACCAAACAGAGCACCAGCTATCCAAATCGACACTACTTGGTAGATAAAGCAATTAAGGATATGAAGACAGGGAAAACACCTAACCAATCAGGAATCACCACCAAGATGTTTAAAATATCTGGCAGAGTGGGATTTAATCTAGTCACCAGTATAGTTAATCAGGTTATCTATGAGGGAGTCACAACCAACAACAGATATAGCAGCATTATAGTCAACTGCTACAAAAGGTGAAATTGATGCCTTACACAGAAATAATTACAAAGATACTGAATTGCTGGACCAGGTCATGAAAGTTACAGAGAGGGTTATAACTCAAATAATTAAGAAGAGAGTTAACCTGGATGAGATGCAATTTGGTTTCGTGCCAAGGAAATGCTCTACTGATGCTATCTTTTTGATAAGACAACTGCAGGAGAAATATTTAGCCAAGTATACATCTCTGTACTTGGCTTTTGCAGACCTGAAGAAAGCCTTTTGGTAGAGTCCTGCGCTCCCTTATTTGGTAGTCAGTGCAGAAGCTAGGGATAGACGAGTAGTTGGTGAGAGCTGTACAAGCCATGTACAATGATGCTGTCAGTAAGGTGAAGGTTGACAATGAGTATAGCAATGAATTTACTGAACAAGAAGGATTTCACCAAGGATTGATTCTCAGTCCCCTCTTGTTTATCATAGTCCTCCAGGCCATAACAGAGGAATTTAAGACTGGTTGCCCTTGGGAGCTCCTCTATGCTGATGACCTTGTTCTTATAGCTGAATTACTACCAGAACTAAAGAAGAAATTTCAGATATGGAAATGAGATCTGGAATCAAAGGGCCTTAGAGTTAATTTAGCAAAGACCAAAGTCCTAGTAAGCAGGAAAACAGACAAATTTCAAATCCGTTCAGGGAGATGAGCCTGCTTGATATGGAGGAAAGGTGTTGGTAGAAATTCCATACAATGTACCCAGCTATGGACTCAAGTGGTGCAGTGGTATCACAGAAAGGTTAACAAAATAATCTTTGTGCGTGGTAGATGTGCAGGTACGATAAAAGCATCCATTAGATGAGTAATGTCAGTGTGCATGTACGACAGAGTGTAAATGAGAGAGAAATTGGGTATAAGAGGCAACAGTGCAAGAGAGAAGATTGTGCTGGTATGATCACGTGATGCATATGGATGAGGACAGTTGCAAAAAGAAGTGCTGATTTGTAATCATGGAGGAAATCTGTGGAAGAGGTAAAGCCAAGAAGACGTGGGATGAAGTGGTGAAAAAGGATCTTCAGATGTTGAGGCTCATAGAGATGACAAGGGACTGAAACTTCTGGTGGTTTGTTGTGCTTGAGAAAACATGTCAAGCTAAGTAAAACTGTGGCTGTCCATACACACATGCATGTCCTCTATGTCTTTCTGTTTTAGCCAAGATGTCCTATACTTTGAGGGCTTACAAATGCTGGTGCCATGAAAACATGCCCACGATGGTGCCACATAAAAGCATTTGTACTGGTGCCAAATAAATGCTTCTGTACTGGTGCCATGTAAAAGCACCCAGTACACCCTTTGAAATGGTTGGCATTAAGAAGTGCATCCATCTGTAGAAACCATGCCAAAACAGACAACTGGAACCTGGGCAGCTCTCCAGCTGGCTAGTTCCAGTCAAACTGTTCAATCCATGCCAGCTTGGAAAATAGACATGAAATGTTGATGATGATTGATGAAGTGGAAAGCACTTGAGCCTGCCTTGAGCAAAGAAATAAACAAAGCTGTGATACAATGTTTCATCCTTTTTTTTTTTTTTTTTTTAGATGTTATGGTGTAGTTTAAGGAAGATTGGGCTGCTATTTCTAGTAGGTCAAGAGACAACATAAGTATTTCCATGTCAATGTAGATCAGTATAAACAATAATAATAGACACTTTCAATTAGCTAAAATTACATGACTTTAAATGCTTGTAACTTCCTAATTTCTAGAGAAAAATGAATCCACTTTTCATCATCAGCAAGCAAAATTACATTAGTAATACATTTTGTGAAAAAATAATCTGGTAAAAATTTGAAAAACTTCAAGTTACTGGAAGAAATTTAATGTGATCCGAATGCAATATATCATGCAAACACACACTCTGTATATTAATTGCTTGTTTATAGAAATTTTCATTTTGTGTAGGTTTATTTGTGTGAATGTATGTGTGCACACATTCACACACAGACTCAATATATTATTGCTCATTATCTTATCAATCTTGGGATAAATGGAATCTATGAATTACATAATCTGACTAACTATATCCAGTATAAACTCTATTTATCCTTGCTGGATATATGAAAGATAAATTGTAGAAATAGGAAAGAAAGAAAACTATGTAACTTACATCAAACAATATGCCAACAGATGTGTCTAAAGATGGTGCAAATGACTGCCTCACATACAGAAACTGTCAAAACAAACCAAAAGAAATAACATTAATCAACAAATATTGGTGATACAAGATTTCACATACAGCTATTTGTCCCTCCTACAGTTAGTTTATAACACAGTTACTAATATATAATATTTGGCTACCATCAGACCCATTGCAATAGTTACATCCTGGAAGCAATAACACAATCTGGTATGACTGGAACCCAATTCTATGACACGGAATTGCACTATAAAACTAATTCATATCACATAAAAATTTGAGTGAGACCTCATCTCAACAAGATATGTTTCAGGAGGAATTCTCAACAAAATAATATCTAAAAACATGTAAACCTCTGAATTCACTCCTATTTATCATGGGAAAATGGCCTTTTCCCACACTAATTCAAAAGTCCTCTAAATCCAAAAGATGTAAGGGCACATTAATTTACTTATACTTTTACAAATTTTAGATATTTTGTATATGAAGTGCAGGATCCTGTGGGATATTGTTCCTGCTATTAACATTTCAACTGACATGCATGTTGAAACAAGCAGTCTCTGTAGACTTAGAGAAAACTGCCTCACCAACTAAACATACTTCTGTTGTGTTCTTAAGAAGACATAAAATAGCTGACACAAAGGCTTTGAACTCAAGACCATTGGGTAGAATAAACATAGATGATTAAGGTACTTGAGACAATCAACTGAGATGTTAGGGTTTTAGCCTTTCAATTGCACAGTGAAACAGACCTGTCAACAGTTAAAATTAGATACTGCAGTGTAGGGATAGCATTGCAAATTGAGAAGGAGCTAGTTAGCTTGCAGTGTTGTGGGCCGGGAGAATCGATGCTGACTGTTACAAACTATGTAACATAATAACCCAGTGACATCAACTACGTGGTGGACATTTTTCATTACCGTGAAGGACACAGAATCAGTAATTACATACCATAGAGTCGGCGGGATCACACTTGATATATTTCTTTATAAATTCACATATTGAGCCGACTTTCATACTCCGTTCTACAGCCCATCTCTTCTTCTTCATGATAGGAGCATCACCAGCAGGTTTCAAAAGTACATCGACTATAGAATGGATTAATTCAATAGAAAAATACAGATAAATGTGTGTGAGGGAGGGGGATAAATGGAAAGAAACAGAAAATCAGATAATTAGGTAGACAGACAGGCATATAAATGCAGATAAATATAAGTCATATAAATCGACAGACAACGGGACACAATATCGTACAAACAGAAGAAAAAAAAAAAAACTAACGGAAGTATACAAGGTGTACAGAAATCGGTACGAGTAAAAAGATTAAAGCATAAAACAAAACAAAAAACATAGACATACACACACAGACAAGCACTCAGTAAGACTGACATCTGAGTTATAACAATTCCAGTGAAATAGTACGAGTGGACCTATATGAATTGTCCAACATATTCCAATACATATAATAAGACATATTTGTCCATATTAAAATTTCCTGTAGTAGTGTTGAAGGAATCCTTCACTCATAGTTTATTTCTCTCAAAGTACCTTATCTAAATACATATATCAGACAGTTTAATTCCTTGCAATATAGAACGGTGCGGCATACTTATCTCAAAATCATTAGACATAAAGTGGTATCAACTAAGAATCGATACCGAGTAACAGACTGGTTACATCGCATAACTGAACGTTGAAGACATCGTGCTCCAACACATTCATAAGACCATATGTATATCTTAAGGGAATAAGTAGTAATTAGTTGCTAACCTTTAACTTTAGCTTGATGTGAAGGACTCTGTGGAGTAGTGCCTGTATCAGCTACTGCGTGTACAACAGGTGATGTAGTCGTCTCTAAGTTTTCAACAGTTTCACTTTCCGACATTTTGTTCTGTCAGCTCAGCTTGTTTTTTTTTTTTAGCAAAAATAATAACAATGAAAATACAATTACTAAATAAATATTTCTTCAAGTAAATAATACAATATTTTTTAATATTTAATTATTATATGTTATACGTTTTCACTCGATATGTTTTTGGAAATTATTTTGTTTACGAATATAAACATACTAGCTTAACTCAAATGTTTATAAAGCGGAACTGTAAATAATACCCAGATTTTGAGGAGCAAACTAATTCTTGTGAATCAATATAAAAATTACGAGGAAACCTCTATTAAAATCTTACTATTTTTCGTAAATCACCAAAATATTTTATAAAGGTTCATGAAACTTCGACTATTTTTCATTTCTGGGTCCTTGAAAATGAAACGTTGTTTTTAGTAAATAAGTAACGATGCTTTGTAGGGAGACATTCCAGAAAGCAGTTGACCGAGGATTCACGAGACAGAAGCTCTTGTAAAACTTCTAAGTACTCTGATATTCGATAGGTATCCAGCATAATGTTATTATTTCCAGTCGCTTTTGTACTTCTAGGGTTCGAAGTTCCAGATGGAAAAATATCTGCCGTTTTCATCAGATAGCTTCAAACACAAGATCCACTTCAAACTGTATTGTCCTTATCTACAAAAAATTGGATTAGCGGATAAGTATTGGAATTGTCTTCTTTACTTCTTGTTCTTAGATGTTAAATATTCCTACAGTAAGTTTTGTCTTCTGATTGCCAAGGATAAGTTTTTCAACTTACTGAGATTGTAGTGTATGTGTTATTTAGTAGACAAAATATTCCCTTAACATAATTTCTTTCAGCTACTTTATTCTGTGACTACTTTCCTTATATTACTGGTTGTTATATCTCCTTTATATTACTGGTTGTTATATCTCAGTCTTGCCTATTCCTTTCACTAGCTAGCTTAGCGATTTTTCGTTTTAGGGATATGTTAATATAGGATTAAAAGGGAAAATAAAAATGTTACTAGACTACAGTAGCGAAAGACTTCCACCCCACAACCACCCTTAAAAAATTTTTTTTCGACACAATTCCCCTCCTCCCATACTTTTCGGATATGGGAAATACGAATCTGCAAAGAAATTGGCAAAAATCAACATTCCTAAATTATCACCACCCCACTTCCATTTCCTTCATTTTTCACTTTTTTCAGATTTTTTTTTAAGAATTTTTTTTTTCTCTAAATATGCAGAAAAATACGGACATTGTGATTCGGACGAAAATTTCAAAACATTTCTGTACTTACGGTTAGTGTTGGGAAAGAAAGTCAAAATTGAAGAAATTGGGGGTTGGGAAATTTCACAATGCCGATTTTTGGCAATTTTATGGAAACTCCGTATCCGAAAACGGGGATTTTGGGCAATAAATAAATAAATAAATAAATAAAATAAACAAATTTTATTTAAATATAGGAATCTGGTTCAACCTGATTTTCTGTTTGCATGTTTCAACCAGGATTGCTGGAAAATATTTTATTGCTTTGGATAAATGTTTTCTTAAATCTAATCAATATCATGCCATTTTTAAATGGCACACAGTGAATGTATCCTACGCTAAGTCTGCTAATTTAGAGCAGCTTATGCCTTTCAAAATGTGACAAAGGTTCAATTACCCACCCACTGGATCTAGCGAACATACGCATCTAAATACAAACAAAGATGTAAACCACAATGACAAACACTGTTTTGGGCCAAATTGTAATAATAGAAATACTTATGATACAGCTTGCACGGTAACAACGTCGGTAAATGGAGCCAGGACTGCCTTATATACAAATAAATACGATAAATGCTCATGCAGGGAAAAATCAAAATGTCCATTGATGAATCCCAGTATGAGTACAAATCTTATATATAATTTATATATAATTTATACCGTGCACACAAAGGGAGGGCTGTATGTTTACATTGGGCAGACAGCTGATTCATTTAAGAAACATAATTGAGACATTCAATATCTTTGGCTGATTTTGTATGGTGACTGAAGGAGGATAAAATGAAGTACAGCATAACGAAAAAGGCATGCAAGACCATACAACATAATTTACAGGCGATGCTGTCTCTGCTCCCAGGAATCCCTGTCTATTCTGTGGACTAATGAGAAGATCATTAATAGAATTTCTGAAAGACTCTCGAGATACCTACATGTGTATAAATGTACTTTGCACAATGCAGGGGAAATGAATTTTCAGTAACTGTTAACATAATTTACTTTAAGGTATGGATGACTTAAGTTAACCTTTAACCTCCCCATTCTTACAAACACCAAGTAGATAGTTAACTCACTTTGTGATCATGAGTGCACCAAACCTCATGTGTGCATATGCTCACATTTTCACAAATGCAGCTTTCCTGAGGGTGTTTATACATCCATATTTATTATCTGTTATTTTTAATAATTTTCTTGCTGTATTGCATGTTCGTTTCTTTTTTTTCCATCTGTGATTTTATTTTTGATCTATGTAAATGAAGACACTTCCTCTGTCTGGATGCTTTTCTTTCTACAAAACGAGAAGTTACATTGTGGAACTGTTATTTTAACAAGTTGTGTCTATTTATCACTCGATGAAATACACCTGCACCACCGGATGCTCTTGAACCAGTTGTTGAGTGTCCCACCCATGAGGGATTGATGCTAGATGTGTCGAAACAATTGTTGTGATTCATAATAAATTCTCCGTCTTTCCTTTGTCATATACATAACAATCACTGCGAAAGTGACCATACTTTACCAGTAAGCTACCAGGTGTAAATCATTTGTTTTATCATCCAATAATACAAACACACACACACACACACATTATATATATCTATATCAGGGGTGTGTGGTCATCTTTCTGGCTGGGGAAGCAATGACCAAAATTTTCTGTCAAATTGACATGTTTGTATTATACAGCTATTTTTAAAATTAAAAAAAATCACATTTTGTATTAAGGGTGTTCTGTAATTTGAAAAAGTATAAAATGTTGGTTCAATAAACGCAGAAAACTATGCGCAAGTTATCTTTTCACTGTTTTTCTGATGGAAGCAGAATGTTAACTTGCTTCCCTTTTCCTATGTAAATGTTACATAGGAACGTAAGATTATATAAATCATAGGTATTGCGAATTGACAGAAACTTAATGTAAGTGTATAAGTATTTATTAGCATCTAAAATTATTTGTTATCAGCTTTTACTAGAAAATTGTCTTTGTGGCATTTTTATTGGAAAAAATGTTAAAATGTTACACCGAAAAGCATGCAATAGCTTGTGTTGCTTCCTTTGCACAGATTTTTTTGTGTCATCTATCACTGCTTGTTGTCTCATGATAATTCCAGCAATAAAAGCCTATGATGTCATGTAGTTTATATTAATTTTACAGAACATTAGAAGAATGATCTTATGAAAAATAAGTAATATAGTTCCAAGTTTGTTTCTATAATTTTTAAGGGAAGCATTGCTTCCATGGGCCGCACACCTCTGATGTGTGTATATATATATTATATAGTTGGAATTTACAAAAAAAAAAAAAGATGAAGACAGGTGTGTAAACAACAAACAGGTGTATTAGTTTAATACTGGGGAAGGTGAGAAAGTCTTTTATGTTTCGAGCCTACGCTCTTCAACACAAAGAAACATGAGAAAATAAACAGAGAATAAAAAAAGAGAGCTTTAGTAGCTAGCGGTCAATCATGGCAATTGCCAGACAGAGGTGGTCAGACAGGAGAGCTAGGAAGAAGGGGAGATAATAAGGTAGTGGTGATCCCAAAATGAAGGAGCATGTGTATGTGAGTGTGTGGATAGCTGGTGACCTTGATGTGTGGGTGCTGGGAAGTGGTCAGTGCTAGTTGGTGTCGGTAAGTAGTCAATGCTAGTGTGTGCAGGGTGGTGCGATGTGGTGGTGTGGTGTGGTATGTTGTGTGGCATGATGTGTGTGGTGGTGTTGGGTGGTCAGACAGGAGAGCTAAGAAGAAGGGGAGATAATAAAGTAGTGGTGATCCCAAAACGAAGGTGTGTGTGGATAAGAGCTAGTGACCTTAACGTGTGGATGATGGTGTGGTGCGGTGTGGCATGATGTGGTGAGGGGTGGTGTGGGATGAGATGTATAGGGATGGTTGGTTTGGGATGTGTAAGGGTGGAGGGAGTGATGATGAAGACAGAGGGTGGAAGGGAGAAGGTGGGTATGAGTGAAGAGAGGAAGTAAGTGTCAGAGCAGGAGAGGAGAGATGGGTGGGAGTGAAGAGAGGAAGGGGGTTAGATTACGAGGGGAGGGGAGTTGAGCCCATGTGATGCAAAGGAGCAAGGAGAGAAGATTAATTCCTCTTCACAGCAAAGACGAGAGTCCAGATAGCCTCTGTGCAAGGACCATCTGAACACAGACAGGCGTAAAGAATGACAAGTAGAGCAGAAATGGTACAAGACCAGGATGTCGTTGCTGAGTCTGATGTCTCGGAGGTGTTCTGCGAACTGGTCAGCCAAGCAGCATCCCGTTTGTCCAATGTACAGAAAAAGACAGAGAAAGCAGGAAATGTAATAAATGACATTGCTAGAAGTGCAGGTGAAGAAGTCAGTGATATGATAAGGTCGATGATGGGTGCCTGTGAGGATAGTGGTGTTGGAGGGGTACGGGCAAGTGTGGCAGCATGGGCGGGAGCAGGGGAACGAGCCGAGTTGGGAGGTGGGGCTAGGGAAGAAACTGGGGACCAGGAGGTCACGTAGGTTGTGGGCTTGTTTGAAGGAGGGGAGGGGTAGGTTAGAGTCAGACTGGAGTCACCAGAAGGATCGAAGAATGGTGCATTAGAGACATAAGGTAGAGGGGTGGTAGGTGAGGGGAGACGGAGGACAGGTGCGAGGAGAGAGAGGAGATGCATGGTCCATGAAACATGCTCTGGCAAGGGCGGTGTGGATAGTGGTGAGGGGATATCCACAAAGGATGAAGTGGCAAGCCATGAGTTGAGACTGAGTCTCAGTCATGGTTGTCACTGCAGAGCTTGTGCAGACGGAGGAATTGGGAGTAGGGGATGGAGAGCTTGGTGTATTTAGGGTGGGAGGAGGAGAAGTTGAGCTATTAGTGTGAGTTGGTGTGTTTGTAGTGGATGGAGGTAGTGAGAGTGGAGTGATGAGTGCAGGAGAATTCAAGAGCAGGATGGAAAGATTTGACAAAAGAGAGGAAAGAGTCTGGTTGTTCGCGGGAGAGCAAGGTTGCACTGATACAGTCATTATAACAACCATATAGTTTGGGAGTAGGATCAGTGAATCTTAAGAATATTTGGGCCTTAACATAGCCAATGAACTGATTCACATAGTTGGGGCCCATTCTCGTTCCCATGGCGGCCACCACTGAGGCCTGTTGGTAAAAAATCACCCGTGAACAAGAAGCAATTGAGAGAGAGAACAAGTTTGACCAGAAGAAGAAGTGTGGATGTGTCAGGTTGGAGGTGAGGTCGAAGGTCAAGGTAGTGTTTGAGGGCGAGAAGCCCCTCGTGGTGTGGGATCACCGTGTAAAGGCTCTTGATGTCAAGAGTGAAAAGAAGTTTAGAGGGGCCAGGAGGGAAAGAGAAAGAGTTGAATAGACGAAGAGCATGGTTAGTGTCATGGATATAAGAAGGGAGGGAAGCCACTAGGGGGGTAGGGACAAAATTGAGATATTTGGAGATGGGTTCCATGGGGCAGTTGCAGGCAGAGACAATGGGGCGGCCAGGGTT